>JAKSZP010001910.1:0-53720 GCA_022478985.1 Massospora cicadina | reverse complement strand
GTTTGTTGTAATCTTATCCATGCGCCAACTGTCATGAAAATTGATTGTAATTTTCTGCTTAAAAGTCAAAGTATTCGTTACCATATGTTTAATTATGAATTTGCTGCCTAATTTGGAGTACCAATGTATTATGCCAAGGGATGCTCTAAGTATTTATTATAATAGAAATTTATATACAGATGACCAGACTTGTGATGAGGATGAGTTGATCTAATATTTGGTGATTGGGATGAGTGGGATGGTAGGGAATCCTTACCACAGATGACTGATATTGGTTGAATTCAGCTTGGATGGTCGAGGGGCTTTCATAGGTACAGTAGCATAGAGTTTAATAGTCGTTCTTCCCTCCAAATAAAGATCTCTCTTTCGCACATCTTATTTTAGTTGTTAGTATTTAGTATGCTAAATTAGGAGAAGATGGGACTGGAGATCCCATAAAGTAGGCTTGGGGTGATGTGCCTGGAGTGGCGACGCTGCCAGCTCCCATACCTCAGCCCTATGAGGAACCAACAGAAACATGGCCAACCAGCCACCAACAATAATGTGCTCACTGGCTGTCAGCCAAGTGGGTTGCAGCGCAGGAGTGCCATAGCCACCCAGGATGGGAGATGGACTCACTAAGGCATGCCCAGATGGGTTAGCAAAGGGTCAAGAGGGTGGGTCAGTGTGGGAGTGCCTTGGCTGCCCAGGATGGGGGCAGAACTTGCTGGGGCACACCAAGGACCCTTGGGCTAAGGCAAAGTCATTGGTCTGCTGTGTTGGTAATTTGGACGTGGACTTGTAGGGGGTTGGTACACCAATAAAGGCGAAACATCAAGGGCCAACCAGTCTCCATACTGGTTGGCCTGGCACCTAGTGGAGCACACTGCTTAGAAAAGTGATTTTCTGACAACGATTTTAAAACAAGTAGTATCCTATATTCAGTTTAGTGACCGCATGGAGTTGTTGATAAAGGCCCATAAGAATGTGGGCCACAGAATATTTCAGAAAAGCTGGCATACCTGAAAGAGAGATTCTACTGGTAGTGTATATCTGATAAAGTTCACCAAGCTTTAGAGTTTTGCCATCTTGTGCGAGTTCCATCTACTGGAGAATCAATATGAGTTTATGCTGATCCCCCTACAGCGCCCTTCATTAATGTATGAAATGACGCATTAGGGCCTCTGCCTACTGCCTCTTGCGGATCCAAGTTTATCCTAGCCGTAAACCTACTTCTCCAATTGGGTTAAGACCTCCACAGCCAAGACATATACCTTGACTTCACCTCTCACTTCCTGTACAATCAAGTCATCACTAGGAACAGTTGCCCTTGAGATTTGCTTTCAGACAATGGGAAGAACTTCATCTCAGACGTGATGATAAAGCTAATGGGTCTAGTGGGGGTGTTATAATTTTGGTGTAATTGTTGTGATACACCGAAGGGGTTTTCACAGGGTCAAGCCCACTTGAGCAATAGAATGGATGATATAAAGATCGTCAGTCCTTCACACACACATAAAATATAATAAAAAATAGGAGCTATTGCTCCAATGACACTACTTTATTAATCTTTAATATCTTCAGCGGATGCTCTCTGCTCCACTACCTTTTTCGTACTAACAACATTTCCCTTTCAATCTTCTCATTTCATTGATATCTCAGAAACCTTGGTTGATACTGACCCTTTTGATTAGTAATTCGTTCTTATGCATCTCATTGGTTATGGCAGAGGTTACTATGTCTTAAATTCATGATCGCCTTAATTGGAGGTGATCCACTCACTATTCATCATATATCAAAATCTCATTATTTGTCATTCATCAACATCACCCTATCACCTAATTTGGAGGTGATCTGAAATATTTTTCCAACCCAATATTCCCTCATCCTTTGGCACTTGATAATCATAACTTATAATTAGGCTCAGCAGATTTTATCAATTCTGCTGTAACGTCTTAGGACTTATCATCCAGTCAAATCAGAATTGACATTACCCCCCCTAACTGGACAATAAGGCTCCTATTGCTTATCCGCTTAGAGGAACTTTGCATGCACTCAGTTAATGATCTGCCTGCTCTCAAGATCCTTTATAGTATAGGCATCCATGCCGGGTTTCTCAATTATTTCGAATGGACTAATCCAGATGTTGGCCGATTTGTGCTTCCACCCATATACATGTTGGTAGTGGAATAGAACTATGTTACCATCTTTGAACTGAGCTATCCCACTACGCCATACCCGATTGGCAACCTGATTGTTTATCTTCTTGGACAAGCTTAATGAGTATGCTTCAGTTTGCATCTAAATCAACATATTTGTTAGGTTGGTCAAAAAGTGGTGAGGATCCTTTCCACCAGTATCTTCCATGCAAGCATAGAGCAGAGCAGGTAGAGCTGGGTGCCGCCCATATAATAACTGGAAGGGACGCTTTCCTGTTGCCAAGTGATAACTGATGTAGAAAGCGAAGACAGCAGTGTAAAGGAGGGTACTCCAATT
This sequence comes from Massospora cicadina, assembly GCA_022478985.1. Lineage (NCBI taxonomy): Eukaryota > Fungi > Entomophthoromycota > Entomophthoromycetes > Entomophthorales > Entomophthoraceae > Massospora > Massospora cicadina. Next base: position 51,245 of record JAKSZP010001910.1, on the reverse strand, counting down.
AGAGGGTCTATCTGTTACCAGCTTCCAGAGTATATTCAACAGTGTCACATTGACCCAATAAAATATACTATTGGATTCTGGTGATAAGGGGTCATCAGAACCCCGCTGATGGCCATGAGTTCGTTAAGTTTGGTAAAATGTGGGAGGTAAAGTTTTTCTCATTATTGTTAAGGATGAACTGAGGACAACCATGTCACTAGATTATAAACTCCATTACAAACTTAGTCACAATGACCGCCCCCATATTGCATATTGCTCATGCCTCAATCCACCTGGTCAAGTGGTCGACTGCCACCAGAATATACTTGGAACAGTTTTCTCCAGTTGGCAGAGGTCCCACTACATCAAAAGAAACCATATGCCAAGCAAAGTGAGGTTTCACTAACTGGTATGAAGTTTTTTGGCGGAATGTCTTCTCCACCTGGCATTGGTGGCAGCAGGAGATCATTTCAAGCACGTCAAATTGCATGCTTTCTCAGTAGCACCGCGGTCTCAACATTTCCAGGGCCTTGAGTAATCCACCATGTCTGACTGCTCAGTGTGTGCTCATAATAATGTTTGGTCAGCTGGAAGGTCTTGGGGTGTTCACCGTAGTGTCACCTATCCACATTTACAACCTGCCACCCTTCAGGAACACATTGGCCTTTATTATGTATAGTAATTTGATAACTTAAGGCGGTTCATCGTCATACTTTCCACTGAGATTCTTATCAAAAATTATGTCGCTCATATCTGCCATAACCACAATTGTGTGCAATCTCAATAAGCAATCTTCATTCTGGTGTTTGGCTCCAGGTCGGTTGAGGATCTCAAAATTGTAAGCCTGCAGTTTGAGGGCCTATAAAGCTAGATGCCCTTCCAGCTCCTTAAGGTTCTGCAACCAGCATAACGAAGCATGATCCATTATGACCTTGAACTTCACTCCATGCAGATATATCCTAAATTGCTTATATGCATATATTCATCACAAAGCACTCCTGCTCAGTCAAGGTATAATTGTGCTCATGGCAATTAGGCTCCAGCTGCAGTATGCAACTGGATGTTCCTCCCACATATCATCTTTTTGAGATACCACCGCCCTAACAACGGAAAGGGAGGCATCCATCTGAACAATGGATTCTTTATCAAAATTTGGGTAGTTGAGCACTGGAGCATTCATTAATGCCATCTGAAGTGTAAAAAGAGCATTGACAGAGTTCCATCCATTTGAACACGGCATCCTTTTTTAAAAGCTTGAATAGCGGTCCTCCAATACAACAAAAGTTGGGTATGAAGCGGCGGTAGTAGCCAACAATCCCCAAGAATACATGAATATCCCACTTACAGTTTGGCGTAGTCATCTTATGATAGCCTCCAACTTAGCTGTTTGAGGTTTCAACCCCGTTGCATTGACCATAAAACCGAGGTACTCCATCCAATCCTTAAAAAATGTCATTTTCGGGGTTTGATATTGATGTTGGCCTCAGTCAGCCGGCAGAATACATCCTCCAAACGATTAAGGTGCCTGGAAACACATGGGAGAATACATTGATATCGTCAAGATACATGAGTACACATGACAACTTAAGATCGCCAAGGCTAGTGCATTGCCCGGTGGAATGTAGCTAGGGCGTTACACAACCCTTGGGGTATATGGGTATGTTGAAAAAGCCCTTTGGACGTGACTATGGTGAATTTTTACTGTTCCACCACGTGCAACTCAATTTGCCAATACCCAGAGATCAAATCCATCACGGAGAAGTAACGAGCTCCCCCTAATTGATCCAAAGCATCATAGATCCGCGGCAAGGGGCATGAGCCCTTCTTGGTGATACTATTGAGCTTCCAGTAATCTATTACTATGCAGTTGGTGCCATCCTTCTTTTTTACAATCATAACAGGTGAAGCCCACGGACTCTTTCATGGTTCTAGAATTCCTTGTTTTAGTAGCTCTTTTATTCTCCTCAGTTACTCTTAAGCTGCCCTAGACCAGTGAATTGACCGATATCTCATGGCGGATGATCCCCAGTGTCATTTGATGGACCATTCCCCAAGGCACCCCTACATCATGATTGTTGACAGCAAAGATCTCCTTGTATTTTTGAAGTAGGGCTTCCTCCTGATCTCTCTGGTCTTCCAATAACCGCATTAAATTTTCATTCAGTAAAACTGCCATTACGTCGAGTTGCAGTTTAATGGGCAGACTAAATTCATCCAGAAAACTGAACTTATGAACCCAGAGGACCTCCTCAACTGGGAGTAAATGTAAATACGCCACTATTTGGTGCCAGCAGATTCACATCAGTCCATTCTGAAGATTTGCTACCAAGACCTTAATCTCCTCACATCATGGGAGTAAAATGCCTGGGGCCTCATGAGGCTCAAGCCATAATTGCTGATAGGGCCCAATGACCTCCTCATAAAGCCCAACATGCACCTCCACCTCTAACTAAGTGTTTATTATTACTTGGTGTCCGGAGGGGATAGATATAGGGCCAGCAGCTATAAGCGGTAGCCCTTGGTACTCATATATTTGATGGGTAGGGCCCAGGTCTTACTCTTTAGTCGATGATAAAAAACTGGAAGCACCTTATCACCATATGCAAGGTTAATATAACCCATGTGCACCAGATCCTTTGAATTTTCGCTGGAGGTGAAGTAGATTGGGATCCACTGGCCCAGAATTTCGAAGGTCTCTGTTGTCATATCAACAACAGCCACAAAGTGTCACATAAAAGCACTTCTGATTAACAGGTCATAGTTATTGTTTGGTAGCACTATTGCTGGGGCTACAATGCAAATTGACCCAAACTGCAAGGGTAGCACGCTATACGCTCCTTCAGACATCATGCTTTCCATGGCCGCAATACCATATACCATATGATGTTCCACATCAAGATTTAGTGCCAACTTTGCCACCAACTTTGTGGACACTATGTTAACCCAAGCGCCTGTATCTATTATAGCGCGGACTCAGATTTTTGCTATGACAATGTCACAGTTTGTATGCTCATAGTAGGATGAATTCTATTTACTTACAACGTTGACATTTAACAGGTCTCTTTTCCCCAGAAAGCTCATAATATCCTCCTTGACTTTAAGGTACTCTTTAACAATAGCTTCCACAAGGAGGAAATTTGTTTACCCCTTTTAAAAGAGGCGCATCAGAGGACGGATCCAGTTCATCTGTAGATAGTTGATTAAAATTTTGACAGGCATAATGCTTTGGTTGCTCCAGGGGTCTTTTTCCGCTGTGTCTTTGATTTGCGCTCGTGTCAGTACATTCATCCCTCCAACCAGCTGCTGATATAAGAATGTGTCGCCATACTGAGGAACTTCCAATGAATGTACGAGGATAGGTGCAGGTGGGACGTTTTGGGTTGGGATAGCGGAGGTAGAGAGTCCTATTTCTACTCCGCTCTTACTTTTCCCTGATTATACTGATCCTGCGGTAGGTAACAGGCCAAAGATTGGGGCAACCTCTTTCCAGGTGCCCAGAGAGACCACACTTAAAACATTTGACCCCATAGACCTGCGTCCTTAATTGATGTAATATGGGCCACAACTAAAGTTGGACTGGGGTTGAGCGGTGTAAAAAGACTCCGCCTGATGTTAAACTGCTGATAGCAACTCGGTTGGGAGCGAGGCACATAGTGATAATAAGGCTGAGGGTTACTAAACGGACAATGAACAGGGCGGGATAATTCCCCTGAATACGAAAGTCCAGCAGCGGATGCAGTAAGGTTTTGCTCTGTATTGGGCGGAGAAATGGTAACAGATAAGTGGCTCAAATTTGAGACGAGTTTGAGCAAGGGTATGTCATCCTCTAAATATGGTGCTATGGTATTGAAAAGCTCCTGGTATGGATTCATGACGAATTTCATTGTAATGCACACATCAGCTTCATCTGGAACTCCTGCACCAATTATCACATGGCTTCCACCATAAATTAATCAGCAAATGTGGTGAGGGCCTCATTATGGTGAAACCCAATGGTTAAGAACTCTGCCTTCTGATGCGCCATCTTTGCAGTTCCTTCAAACAACCAAAGCACAATTTCCTTCATTTCCTGGTAGGTAATGGAACTGTTTGGAAGATAGCAAGTAACTTGGTCGGTGCTTTCAACATCCAAGGTGGTTATTAACAATTTTGCTTTATGCTGATCTGAAGATACTTCAAATGCAAGCTCAAATCTCTTAGAGAATCCATGGATGTTCTCATCACAATCAATCGGAGGCAGCTTATTGATACAAACCTCCTGCAGCAGCTCCTCCTTCCATTTAAGCACAGCATCCAAGGCGAGTTTGAGTTCTGCATATTCCACTGGGGCGGTGTGTCATGCAGATCCCTGTCAAAGCAATCCAGATGTGGCATGGCTAGCTACTGATGAATTTTACTTATTGTGATTGATCAATGGACCCCTGTAGTGAGCACCACTGTTATAATTTTGGTGAAATTTTAAGATATGTAAAAGGTTTTTTGCGCAGGGTCAATTCCATTTAAGCAATAGAACGGATGATATGGAGATCGTCAGTCCTTCACACAAATAAAATACTATATAATAAAATAAATAAAAGCTATTGATCTGATGACACTACTTTATTAACTTATAATATCTTCAGAGGACGCTCTCTGCTCTGCTCCCCCTTTCTTACTAACAACATCCCCCTTTCATTCTTATCATCTCACGGATATCTCAGCAATCTTGTTCAATACCAAATATTTTGCTTAGTAATTCGTTCCACCGCATCTCATTGGTTCTGGTAGAGGTTACTATGTATTAAAATCATAATTACCTTATTTGGAGGCAACCCACTCATTATTTGTTGTATGTCAAAATCTCATTATATATCATTTATTGACATCACCCTATCACCAATTTGGAGACGATCTAATATAAATTTCCAAATTAATATAGCCTCATCCTAAGGCACTCAATAATTGTGACTTATAATCAGGCTCAGCGGATTTGACACATTCCACCATAATGTCTTAGGGCTTATAATCATGTCATATCAGAATTGCAACTGGGGGGTGAAGCAGAATTTCATTATCCCCTACACTCCATCCTCAACTGGAAGCATTGAATGCATCAATGGAACTTTGGGAGATTTTAAAGAAAATGGATCTTAATTACAAGTCAAAATGGATCATTTGCTGCCCTTAGTGTTGTTGGCTTACCAGTTGAGCCACCACAGAATGATTGGGATGTCCCCTTTCAAAGCCCTGTATGGGTGAGAATCAGCTCTACTGACCCTCCTGGAACCAACCATCAGAGAAGACTAGAAGAACCTGCTTCCTGGAAGCTATTGGAAGGAGTTAGCTGATGAACTTATATGAATTCAATTAGAAGCTTCAACAATATTGAGGCAACTATCCCTCAAAGACAATGGGAGATTCAAAGACAAATTAGGCTACCAGAGCTCAGCCCAGAGTACATTTTTTTCTATCATCTTATGAGGAACACAGCCAGAGAAGTTAGAGGCTGTTTGGACTGAGCCTGGTATAGTTTAACAAAGAGTAGCTGAATACTCCATCTGGGATGATGATACTAACATTGTGTATAAGAGTACATGCCCAGCACCTGAGGTCATTCCCTCAGTCTCCTCTTGTGATAGGAAGCGTTGCAGATGAGGCCGTGAATGGATCAGTGGATCATTCCTTGACCAGTGGAATGAGTAGGATTTATCCTAAAACTGGCAGAGGTGCAGGCAAACTTTCTGCCAAAGATGGGGGATGGATTTCAGGAAGTGGGGATCCAATCCTAACTAGCCTTATGTTGATTCAGGACTCTGAAGAATCCAGTGGGTTAGTAGGCCCTGTTGGGATTCTCCCTTTATTGGGGAAGCCCCAACTAGGTGTCGCAATCCACCTATGGGAGGATGCCAGATTGGGTTCCCCATTAACTTGGGTTGAGCCCAATCCAAAGTATCGGTGATCAGCCCCAATAATTAAATTATCTATTTGTAATTGACACCACGACTAAATGCTGATAATGCCAAATAAAATCAGGTTTACGGGGAATACCCTCTGATGTTGAATACAATAAGTATACTTTTTTGGGATCACTGGAGTATTATGCTGTGGATGGTCCTTCCCCCTTGTACTAGTAATTATGTTATTAATCTTGATTGGCAACCAATGCTGACCCTTTCCCTATTCTGATTCCTCCCTTCCTGATTCCAATTCTAGCCTCAAGGTTGTATAAATACCTCATGGTTTATTTCAATAAAATACTATTTCTCACATATCTCATTTCCTTTTTTAGCTTTACTTATGGCTTTAATGGCCTATTAAATCGCTGGGGGCTTTGGGGCCCTGATTTTTATGGGCCAGGTTGGAGTTGCTCTCCTGAGTTCTCAACAGTGGGGCTCACTACAGGGGCCCCTGAGTTCTCAGTGAGAGCTAAATCAGGAAGGAGGAGGGGTGGTTGCTGTAAATGGACTTTGGCCTGAGGCTTGCCCTGGCCTCTGCCACAAAGAGGGCAATCCAGGATGAGGTCAACTTAGGGCCCCCCAAAACTAGCCTGGGCAGCCAAGCCTATGTTACTGAGGTTTGATCCCAGATGCCAGCTCTTATACTGATGCCAGGACCTCCCCTAAATGCTAGCCCCAGTGCCGATGCCAGGTGTAAACCCTAATTCCAGGACCTCCTCCAATGCCAGCTCTAGTGCTTATGCCTGGGTGTCAACCCCAATGCCAGGACCTCCTCCCAACTTAGGCTACAGTGCCAATGCCAGGTGTCATCCCTGATGCTGGGACCTCCTCCAATGCTGGCCCCCCATGCTGATGCCATCCCCAGTGCCAATGATAGGTGTCAATCCTGATGCCAGCTTCACGCCAATGACCCCACCTCAGCTCTGACCTCTAGTCTTGGTTTGAAGGGGGCTCTGTTAGGATTCTCCCTTTAATTGGGGGAATCCCAGACTAGGGGACACAACCCACCTATGGGTGGATGCCGGATTGTGCTCCCATTAACTTGGGTTGAGCCTGATCTGAAGTATCAGGGATTTGCCCCAATAATTAAATTATAACTTTATACTAGACAATAGCATAAAAGATGTCAAGGATGTCATTTGATTCAATTAGATTTTAGAGGGAATTACCATCTAATGCCAAATCCAATTAGCTCACTTTTTTGAGATCAACAGCAAACTATTCTAATGATGGTCCTGCCTCTTGTATTAATATTGGTGTTATTTATCTCAATCGGCAACTAATGCCAAACCTTTCCCTGTTCTGATTCCTCCCTTCCTGATTATGACTCTGGGACTGAGGTCATATAAATATCTTTTGGTTTGAATCACTAAACTACCGTTTCTCTCTTATTTCTTTTCCTTTTTTAGCTTTACTTAATGCCTAATGGCCTATTAGCACGCTTGGGGTTTCAGGGCCATGATTTATATGGGCTGGGTTGGAGTTGCTCCCCTGAGTTTTGAAAAGGCACTAAGGGCAGAAAAACATACAATAGGACTAAATGGAGTATATGAGGTATGATGATTATTTAGATAAAACTTTGAAGTTTATATAGTATTTCAAGTTTTAAAGTGAGTCAGGATAGAGGGTTCAGTATAGACAAAAAGTAGATAAGCCAAAAGTAATAATAATCTAAAGGTAGTTATGATACTTAACAATAGGTAGCAATAGTTGCCTATCTTGGTAAAACTCTTGGCTTAGGTTGCCAATAAAAATAATAGTAAATCATAATTTTAGATAATTATTTAAAGAATTAACTAATCTCATGTTTAAACGCCGGTGATCTTTAAACCATAAATCAATATTGGGATCAATTCCAATAATCCTAGAACATTAAAAGCGTTCAAAATACTTATAATTATTATTAGGGACTATTTTAATAATTTAAATAACTCAACTCTAGTTAATTAGGAGCGCATCTTGGCATTCCCTAGTAACTAATTATTAAAAAGTCAAGCCCCTAGTTGGAGGCTTCACCTTTAAGAGGGGTGAATTCTGACAGAACCCCCTCCAAGCCAAAGCTAGGGGTCAAAAGCCAAGATAGGGGTCATCAGATCTTCCAGGCGTAGTTTATTATGGACACCAGAAGCAAATAAGATTTATGTGTCCATGCTTTTATGAAAACAAAGAGAGATCCTAACATATCAGGGGTTGTATGGTCCAACGGTAGTTGGCGCAAACACAACTTAGAGTTCTGGTAAGAGACATTGGGGAGTGTCATCAGCATCAAGGAGAGATTTTTTAGAAATATTATTGGAAGTGTAGCTGTCATTGGGAGTGGCTCCAGAAAGTTCATTGCAATGGATTCTGGCATCAGGGATTATCCCTCAGCAAAGAGTTTTTGATTATCCTCAACATTGAGTCATCAGTAAGCCCTGAAATAGATCATCCAAATTGTATGAGGAACACAATTTATAATAAATAAGAAAGATATTTTGGTTTATAATAGGTATTAGTCGCCAGTTGACAAATATAAAGAAAACATCATCATTGATAGCCACCATTGGGGTTTGGCCCTGAAAACTTAAATCATGATCAGATCAGATGGTGTCACTCCACCTGATCCTACTTGAAAGATTATTAACAATGGTTGCCAGCTTGGGGAGTATCCCCAGAGAATGAGATTAAAATCAGATAAGATGGAAAAGTCCAAATGTTCCTACTATAGTCATACTGATCTTGAGCGCCTTAGATAGCAAGCAGGGGCCAGGGTAGGTCATCCTGGGTTTTTGAAGCCCAAGGTAGGCTCTGGACTAAAAGCTCATGGCAATGATCACTCCTCATCCTTCCTGGGTTGTATTTTGCACATGGAGCTCAGGGGGACCTGGCAGTGAGCACTATTTTTTGGGATGTGGGGGATGAAATTCTAACTGGCCCTATGTCAATTCAGTCCTTGAAGCGCCCAGTGAGTTATTAGCCCTAAGGGAAGAAAACTCTAAAATAGGATAAATGGAGTATATGAGAAATGATGTTTATTTAGATAAACTCTCAGTATATTTATAGTACTTTAAGTCTATGAAGTGATTTGGAAGGGTGGTTAGCCAAGCGGGTAAAACTGCTTCCACCCCTAGTGCAGGTTTTGAGTTCAAAACCTGTACTGGCTAGAAAACATTCTCAGTGTGGTATATTTGTCCCAAGGTTGACCCACCTTGAATAATTTTATAAAGTGATTTGGGATATAGGTTTCATGATATGTGGAAATTAGATAAGCTAAAGTTAAAAATAAATAAAAGGTAGATAAAATACTAAGCAATAGGTAGCAATAGGGTGCTATCTTAGTAAAACTCTCAGATTAGGTTGCTTATAAAATTTAGTAATGAATCATAATTTTAGATAATAATCAAAGGATTAACTATCCTCAGCCTTAAACGCCAGTGATCTTTAAACCATAAATCGCTATTGGGATCAATCCCCAATAATCCTAGAACAGTAAAAGCAACTGAAATACTAATAGTTATTATTGGGGAGGATCTCTGATAAATTTGAGATAGCTAATCTCAAGTTAGTGAGGAGCACATCTCAGCATTCCCTAATGATTAATTATTAAGAGCAAAACCTCTAGTAAGAGGCTTCACCCTTAAGATGGAAAATCCTGACAATGGATAAACACATTTTTATAGGTTCTTGCGAGGCAAAATAATTTACCATAAGATCTGAGTGACGTCATGAAAAATAATTTTCACTTTGACGCTTCAGAGGCTTTACTTAGTGAACATGACGATGTCACTTAAGATCCATATAAGAACTGCCCCCTTTAAAACCCTTTATGGGCCAAAATTACCTTCAATCTACTGATGATGTGATGATGACACAACCAAATTATCCCTCATGGAAATTATTGAGGCTCTTTTTTAGCACTAGTAGTACCCAACCCAAAAGGGGGAGTCGACATACATCTTTATTTGTGCATGAGCCAAACAAAGTGATTATCAGAAATTAAAAAATCCCAATATGGCACCTCAGCTAACAGCCTAGGAAGCCATATCTGAAGGTGAGGAAGTTTTAAGGAAACTTTTGTCTGGCGCCCACTTTAGCTGGCGAACCATGGAGGACAAAATCAGGGTAAAAGCTGTTAGATTTTGAGGATTAGCTCATTTATTAAATATATTCCTGTTTTGATAGTCAGGAAGAGTTTTGGCCATTAAGTTCTCAATTAATATATGTGTCTTATGGTTTTATTTAACTGTTTGGAAGCCCACAAAGCTAAACAACAATTCTTGACTCTTTTGGTCTCTTCTGAATATAATTTTCCTCTATAATCGGGAACTCTCCTAACAGGTAAATATGCCAAGCTCCCCTGAATGCTTGTCTATACTTCTTAATATGAAGATCAGATTAATGAGATTATATAATGCAAAAATATGATTAAATGGAAAGATGATGATTTTATTTTAGGGCCAGGCGCTGGTAGTTTATTTCTCTAGGGCATCTACTGGACATACTCATCTACTAGATGAGTTCAAAAAGCCATACCAATCCACTATGGATTATGGCAGTGGTTATTAAAATTTGCCTAAGTTAATTTGGCCCTTAAATTAACTTAACTATAATTGTTTCAGCCCAATTGGAGGCAATGCTACTCTCATAATTAGGTAAAATTTTAGATTTAAATTTAGCAACTCAGTAATGTTATTTGCTTCTCAACCAGCACAATTATGTTTCGTCATACAGCTGTTAAAATACATTAAATGAGGAGAAAAAACATATGGAATTTGGATAATGATGTAACCTTAATCTGGACGTCAGCAGGCCTCTCAATAGTACTAGGTACTCCCTATTTGGGTCATCCATGTGAAAGTACTATTGTGCCAATTACAATGATTGGAATATATAAAAAATAGAATTCTTTAATCATAAATGCATTAGATTCAAAAATTCAGATTATTTTTGTGCCATAATTTCACTTGGTTCACCCAATTGGATCCCATAATCATCCCTAATAATATTATATCATAGTTATTATTAGCTATGATAATCAGGTTGTTTAGATGCAATCAAGGCGGCTTTAAGGTGCATCTGATTTATCAGATTATGTAGATAAATTATGAAGGATAAAAAGATCCATCAATGGGAGTAATGTATTAGCATTGAAGGTTTTATTGAAGGGTTTATTTTCAAGTTAACCATAAAAATCTAACATTCCCCCCACTTAACTGGAATATAACCCCTGAGTTTTCCTGAATTTATATTTAATGCCTGTAAACAACTCTTCCTCAGCCTACCACAATTCCATCACTTCTCCCAATCCTGAAAAACAGCGTCAGTTTAATCAGTTGGATAGAAATATGTGGATGCGTATGTTCATAGGCTCCCTTTGAGTGGCATAGTTGAGTCAACTTGTTCCTGTGCCAACGTTAATGACATCTGCTCGGCCTGAGACTATCATTGAGGAGGAGGCTAACCCCACCCTTTATCACGATTAAGGATTGGTTTACAAACTTTGGTCACGTTCTTTGGCAATCATTCTGGTGGATACTTATGGCCTCATTTTTGACCCTTGAGAGCCAATTTTTCACTACAATCGATATATTGGGATGGTGATTTTTGGCAGAGTTTATATTTGCCTTCAGTCATTTCCCTATGACTTAAGAGTATAATGCAGTTCTGATCTCATCCAACTATTTGTGTCAGGGTCATTTTCTTGATGAAACGAGGGCTGAATATGAGTAGCTTTACAACCCCATTCATCTTTTTCTTGATGAGGATACAACTGTATGACCTCAAGATTTTGTCCAAGTCAACGGATTTGTGGAGGAGGTCTTCAGTTCCTGGTCCACGCCACTTGAAAATTTAGGCCCAATTTCTATTCCTCCTTGGGTCTAAACACCCATAATGTTTAAAATTATTATTTCAGATCAGCCGTTCAGGCAGCTTTTGAGGCTCTACATCAAGATAGCATGGACAAATACCTTCCAAAAATGGCCATACTCAGCCATCTTATGCACATTGTTCCCAATCAGATGCCTTCAGGCCAGCTGTTGCATGTTCCCCCCTTATCAAGTGGTGTAAAACCCAGGTTTACCATGTTCAACTGGCGACCCCAGAAATATACCAATACCAGACTGATTTTTAGTTGACTGTCTTCTTCTGGGCATTTGTTTTCCACCCAATTTTTGCTTGATCAGATCACAATTAATGGTTTTTGCCTCCCCTCCCAATCATTCACTGGGAATTGGCTACAACTAGCATGTGGCGCATATGGCTTTATGCCACTATGGCCCTTTTCCTTGTCACCCAGCAACTAGATTGTGCTGAATTGGCACACACCGATGAGGAATCAGGCCCTGAGTCAACTCCCCTTGAAGTGGAGGATTAAAACCTTGCTGATTTATTATTTTATACCAAGAAAAGTAGATTTCATTATATATATTACATCTTTATTACTATTTATATATTGTATAAAATTATTATTTTAAGTATATACTCTGATTAGCATATTATCTTTTTTCACATATTTATTATCATTTTCTATAACTGTGTATCTTTATTTTATTTTCTTTCCTTCTAATTATCCCACTTCCATAATCTTCTTAGGAATTTTGCATTGAACTGATTATAAATATGTACTGTTTTAACCTATTTGATAGTTTAAACAAACCTTGATATTTTCTCAATAAATACAAATGGGCCAACCCAAAAGCGATTTAACTTTTTTTTAATTGGCACAAATTCGTGCATATTGCAGAATAGTACCTCATCTCTGATTCTAAATTTGGTCAAATTGTATCAATCTTTAGAATCATTTTCATGTCAGGCCTTTTTAGCAGCAGAACTGTTGTCAAAGGCTTAGCTTGAAATTTTAATTAGGGTTTCTGCAAGCTTCTCAACGTATTGAGGATAACTACTATCACCAGGATCTTCTAGGACTGAATATAGTAGTGATGGTAGGGCTGGATGTCTTACATATAAAATCTGGAAAGGCGACATCTTGGTGGCAGAGTTGTACATTATGTTGTAAGCAAACACAGCTGAGCTTAGAAATATGCTTCATTCACATGGTTTGCCTGAGGTTGATTTTTAACAATATATGCAAGTGTCCCATTTATGCACTCAACCATTTTGTTTGTCTCTGGATGGTAGAGAGCAGAGAGAACACCTCTCACACCCATCAGCTGGTTAAGCTTTATAATAACGTTGGACATAAAATTACTTCCATTGTCGGTCAGAGTAACCTGTGGGCAACCATGCTTGTGGATAACATTCTCAAAGATAAACTTGGACGTCGATACTGCACTTACTTCCCACATATCTTGGCTTCAACCCACTTATTCAAGTGGTCAATAGCCATGATGACGTACTTCGCCTTGGAATTGCTAATGGGAATTGGTCTGACAACATCTTTGGATACAGTATTCCAAGCAAACTTGGGCCAAACGAGATGTTAAGATGTGCTCTTTCAGAACAACTTTCGCCTTGGCATTTGGAGCAACACTCCAATGTCTCTTAGATTTCAAAGTGAATTGACTTCCAGTAGTACCTTTTAAGATGCTCTTTGTTTTCTTAAATCCACCATGGCCTATGGCCTTATGCGGCGCCATTATTAGGTCTGTTCAGGCCAAGGGTATAAGTAAAAATACCTTTTCCCTTAAATCATCTTGTATAATATTCCATTTTCAATCAAAGTGTTTTTCATAAGTATGTGAGCAATTTTTGAACATATTTTGGATCATCCTGGAATTTATACTGACCATCTTTTGGAATAGCTCATCTGCGGCCAAACTGACAGTTGCAATTGTAGGAAAATGGGATAAGAAGTTAGCATTTTGGTGCTTTACTCCTGTACATCGTTTAATCGTGTAATTATAGGCTTGAAGCTTAAGTGCCCCCTGCACTAATCATCCCTCTGGTTACTTTAAGTTTTTCAGCCATCTTAGGGACAAATAATCCTTTACAACCATAAAATGAGTGCCATGCAGATAAACCCAAAACTGCTTGTAGGCGTATATGACCGCCAAGCATTCCCATCCTGTCATCATGTAGTTCCACTTGTGGAAACTTAATGTCTGAATAACTTAGGCAATCAGATGTTCCTCGCCGTCTTCCCCTATTTGAGACAACGTGGCTCCAACTTCCATAAGTGATGCATCAAAATTTGGACAAGGAACTTACACTTGAAGTCTAGATATCACAGGACTGAGGCCGTTGTTGGGCTGCTCAGAGCTGATAGAATACTTCTTGACAGGCCCAATCCCAGTCAAATATGTCCTTGTCCTTAAGTAGATAAAACAACGGCTCTCCAATTTGTGCAAAATTAAGCAATGAATCGGCAATAATAACCAATTATGCCCAGGAAAATATGTACATTGCACTTGAATTTGAGCCGTTACATTTTTGATGTTGCATCAGTTTGGGTGGCTGAGGTTGGAGTCCTTCTTTATTAATAACAAACCCAAGAAATTACAATTGGTCTTTGAAAAATTAGCACCTCATGGGTTTGATTTTCAAATTAGTGGCCGCTATTCTCTTAAAACTGCCTCTAAATGTTCCAAGTGATTGGTGAAGGTGCAGCTGAAGACGTTTATATCATCCAAATAAACTAACAAACAAGACAATTTTTATTCCTAGGATTGTGTCCATCGCCCTTTGAAACGTAGCTGGGCATAACAAAGTCCTTTTGGCATCCTTGTCAGCTGGAATAGGCCCTCTTGAGTTATGATAGCACACCTTTCACGATCCTATTTGGGCATATTGATCTGCCAATATCCTCTTATTAGGTCTATAGTGGAGAAAAACATTGCACCTCCAAGTCGATCTAAGGCGTTGTCAATTTGTGGAAGGAAATAAGAATCCTAGTTTGTGATGTTATTTAATTTTTGATAATCAATGACAGCCTGATTGCTCCCATCCTTCTTTTTTACCATTAAAATTGGGGCGGCCAAAGGGCTCTTTGATGGGACCGTCATTCCACAATTTTGAAGTTCTTTTAACTCTTTACAAACAACTTCTTCTGCTACTTTCAAATGGCTAATTGGGCATAGCTGGATGGGGTCATGGTTACTAGTGTCAATAGTTTGTACCACATCTCTAGCACAACCTAAATCAAAATTGTCTTTTGAAAATACTTTTCAGTATTTCAGAAATAAATTCTAGACTTAAGCCTTCTCCAATTCAGTCAAGTTCCCTAATTTGGCCATAGAAATAACGTTATTGATACTTAAGATTCCTCATTGGGAAGCCTTATTTCATCTAAGGTCCTAAATTTGTGAAATGTCTGAATTACAGTGTTCAGAAATAAATTCAGGTTGGCAAAAACTTGATGCCTACATATCTTGATAGGCTGATTCAGTAGGATGCACATAAGATTTGAATCTCTTCATGCCCAGGAATGATTATCCCTGGTGCGATATTTGGCTCTAATTGGATCTACACTATGGATGGTATATTTCCCCTTAAAGACCCTTTGGAATTTTAATAGTCAGCCTGGTAGGGATGACTACTTGAGTCCCAGGCAGCACAGTAATTTGCTATTTTGATTGTAATGTGATTCCCTTTGATTTGCAAATCTGCGTTGGAAGAGCCTTAATTTATGAACAAGAATTTGTGTACTCAATCAAGACTATCCCAACCTTGTAGGACAGGTTAAAAAATAAGTTTGGCAGTTTCTTTTCAGCTTTTCTGTTTTGTTATATTATATCAAAATGCTTTGCCCCAAAATAGTCAGCGTGTCTTCCTTATGATTTGTGACAGTAGCAAATCTTCTCAGGAAATTAGTCCCAAAAAGATATCATAGCTTGTATTCAGCAATACTATTGCTGGTGCTGTCACTACAACGGATCTAAAACATAATGGCAACGTGCTATAAGCTAAACAACTTAGTAGTGTGGGCTCCTGTTGTACCATATTCTTGACAATGTGCAACGTCAGGCACAATTTTCAGTTTCTTGACCAGTATGGTACTGACAATGTTGATAGGAGCCCCAGTTTCAACGATAGCCCAAACATGAACCTTATTTACTGCAATATCCACATATCTGCATTCAAAGTAAGAATCAGAATCGTTTATTAAGTGAATATTTTAGTAGTTTTTGGCTCCAAGTGGGACTTCAGACTTAAGAAGATTTTTAAAAAATTCTCTGCTAAAGTCTTCATGGGTATGACCACTTGCACGTCATGTAGTGTAGGCAGATTGGATTAACATTTAGTATGGTTACTTAGCCCTTTTTTAATGACTTGTTTGGAGTAGGGCTTTGCTACTTTGGCCCGAGCTTCTTTAGTGACCTCTTGTTGCTTTAATTCTTTTGCCTTGGCTTGGGCGGTAACCATATAAACATCATAAGCCATGATGTGATGTAGGCTATCTTCAGCCACTTCGTTGACCAAGAAAAGCTTTCCAGGGTTGGGTGGAATGTGCATTAAGACATTGGTGGAGGTAGATCATTCTGCCTCTACTCCACCTGCTCTTTCCCGCCTTTTCTTTATTGTCAATATTTAAGGCCACATTGACCCCAGGTTTTTTATCTGGCAGTTGGTAGCATTAGCTAGCAAAATTTCCCTTTCAGCCACAATTATGACAGGTAATTGGCCCTTTTGCTGATCATTCTTCTAATTTATGGGCTTATTTAATTTTTTCCTTGATTGTTCATTTGTATTTTTTGTCCCAAAAATCGAAATAACAATTGCTCTTTGGGCCAATTAGGGGCGTTGAAGCTACTTGTGCACTGTCTCATATAATTTATGTTCTAATGCTCCCATGATCCGGTTATAGGCTGAAATTATGACACACTGTAAGTCACAGTATGGCTTGACAGCATGCTGCATGGCAATCTTTGCATTAAATTTGTTTATAGCATTAGAACCTAGTAGGACCTGAGCATCATGGTAAAACCTACCCGCAAAGTCTCTGATGAGCTCATTCATCTGGAATTTAATATCCAGCAGGTCTGTTTTTAGGCAGATAGTTTGTAATAGCTTCTGAATTGTCTTATGATGGCATTTTTGCATCCAAATAGTACCAATCGTCACCCAAATAGGGTATAATAAAATTGACACTATGGGATTCCAGGCAATTAATTAGAGCTGTAGACTATGCATGGTCAGATACACCTCACATAGCTTTTTCAAACAAATCTAAGAACAGATATACGTTTCCTTCTTTATCAAATTTTTGCAAATTCAAGGGCTTAAAGTCATTGTGCCTAGAATTGGCCAGAGGAGTTACGTTTTGTCTAGAGTTCAAACGTCTTGAGGGAATCTTTTATCAAAATTGGTCCACATTCACGACAAGTTTCATCCAAAGTTGGGATGGAAACAAAAATTTTGGGTATTGAATAAACATTTGAAATATCTGTTTCAACATCCGTCTTGACCCCTAAAGATTCTGCTTTAGAAAGTACTTCAAACTTCTTCATTCCAACTCCTAAATTTGGGCATTATGTAATTTTCCCAATTGTTTTCTGCTCAATTACTTTGAGATTTTACTACTCTCCACCCTCAAGGACTGGTTGACAGTTGCAACTTTTCTCCTTTAAGGAATCAACTTCCTTTTTAAGATCATCACGCTCTTTTCTAAAGGTGATTTGAGAATCCAGTATATGCTTCACATCTTTGGTCAGATTAGCAACATGGTCATTCGTTGCTGATAGCTGGGTTTGAAGATCTTGTTTTTACTTAGCAAGTCTAACATACTTTTCTTGTACGGATGAAATTTTTGACAGAGTTTCATAAATTCTTCATGAATTTGAGCAAAATCTTCCTCATAATTTCGCCCTACTGGCATGGCAGCCAGATCTTCAACGCTTTTTTAATATGCCTAACTCAGTTTGTACATATTCATCAAGTTGAACATGCATGGTTTTCAATTCCAGGTGATTTCATTGAGCAAAAGTGGAATCTTTGGTCAACCATTTGGTCTGAGATGACAGAAATTCTGAGTAATTCTCCAATTTCTGGCAGCATTTTCTAATATTATTAACCCACTCACTGGTCAATCCATGTAAAGAGAGGACTTCAGCTGCAATCTTTGGAACTTTAAATTAAGTTATTTTTCCAAAGTGTTTACTCTTCTGTGGGCATCATTGACCTGTTCCATATTATTAATGATAGCCTTTCTAACTTCGTTGAAGCTGGAATTTAGATTATTTAGTAAGTTAAATCAGAAAGATTGCTCCTCCTCTTGAACTCGGTATATTTCTGCAAGCTCTAGATTCTGCTAATCCAGAATCCTTTGAGTGTGCTTGATTGAAAGCTGTACAAAGTGAACCAAGAACTTGTTGGTCAATTGTGTACAGTTGAGGCGTCTGACCAGAGTTGCCATGGTCACCTCTCAGTACTGCATATATAACTCCATCTTGAAGGCCTGATCCTTCAAGTAGTAAAACAGCCCAAAAGATGGGTCCACCTGCGATGTACTAATACTTTACCCGTAAAATAGAGTCTCCATCATCTTCTTAACACTAACAGAGGCAAACTCAATAGGGCCTGTTGTGTCCACATGCCCTCCTCCCACCGTGATTAGATTTAAGATTTACAAAGTACTCTCCTCAGTATTCTGGAGAGAATTTTTGAGGTACTCAGTAATTTCTTAGTCACTTGTTTCCATATCATTTTCATCTTATCTTCTGGCATCATCTGCCAGGTGTTTAGATATATTTTCATATTAAAAGTTAAACTTGGATTTTAGTGAGCACTACTTGTTAGATTTTGAGGATTAGCTCGCTTGTTAGATATATTCCTGTTTCAACAGTCAGGAAGAGTTTCGGCCAATAAGTCCTCAATTATGCTATGTGTTTTATGGTCTTTCTTAACTGTTTGGAAGCCCACAAAGCTAAACAACAATTCTTTAAACTTTTGGTCTCTTCTAATTATAATTCCCTCTCTAATTGGGAACTCTCCAGACACAGGTAAATATGACAAGCTCCCCTGAATGCTTGTCTACACTTCTTATTTTGAAGATTGTATTTGTTATAAAATTGGCAGAATTGTTAAGATACGCCATAAGGGTTTTTGTACAGGGTTCAGCCCACTGAGCAACAGGACCAAAGATATGATGATCATTGTCCACAAAACAACAGAATGAACTATTTAATATGTATGGAGCACTTGCTCCCAAACGCTCTTTTATTTAATATAATAAATACAGCAGATCTTCACTGTTCAGCTTACTCTAATCTATTACAACTGACCCCCTCTTAATCATCTCATATCACCTATATTGTAGCAACTTTGGATGATACCGCTTCCATGGCTTAGTAATTTAATTTGTCATACTTCATTGGTTCCAGCAACTCTTCATTTTGTTAACTTCCTGATCACCAAATTTAAGGTGATTTCCCAACAACCTAATATTGCCTCAGCTTTAGGCGCTCAAATAATCATAGCTCCTATCAAACTCGGCGGATTCCATCCATTCCACCATAACGACCTTGGGCTTATCGTCCATTCATATCAGAATCATGACATTACCCCCCTTTTGACTGGACGATAAGGCTTTTATGCTTATATGCCTGGAGGAACTTCGCGTGCACTCTGTTGATGATCTGACTGCTAGTGGGGTCCTTGATAGCATATGAATCCATACCTGTCTTCTCAATAACATTGAATGGCAAATCCAGATACTAACCAACTTGTGTTTCCGCCCAAACCCATTCTGATCATGGAACAAGACTATGTCTCTGTCTCTGAACTGTGCTAGGCCACATCACCATACCTGATCGGAAGCCTGGTTTTTGATTTTCTTGGCTAAGCTGAACGAGTACACTTCCTTTTTAATTTAATCAGCGTATTTGTTAGGGCGGTAAAATAGCATTGCAGATCCATTCCGCTGGTGTCCTCTCCACAGGCATATAGAAGTGCAGCCAGAGCGGGTTGCCATCCATAAAGAAATTGGAATGGGCTTTTCCCTGTGGCAGAATGGTAGCTGATGTAGGCGAACACCACAGTAGAAAGGAGGGTACTCCAATAGGAGGGCCTATCTGTAACTAACTTTCAGAGTATGTTCACCAGGGTCCCATTAACCCGTTCAACCATTCTTTTGGACTCAGGGTGATATGGATTGTTAGAACCCTGCGGATGGCCATCATTTCATTGAGCTTGTGAAGTATGTGAGAGGTAAAATTAGTGCCATTGTCAGTAAGGATGAACTGCGGACAGCCATGATGCTGAATGATGCATTCCATTACAAACTTAGCCACAGTAACCGCCCCCAGATCCTAAATGACCACACCTCAACCCACCTGGTCAAATGGTCAATTGCTACCAGGATATACTTGAACTGGTTAGCTCCCGTTGGCAGAGGGCTGATGACATTGAGGGTAACCATATGCCAAGCAAAGTGCGGCTTCACTAACTGGTATGAGGTCTTTCTGCAGAATGGCTTTTCACTTGGCACTGGTGACAGGAGGAGATAGTATCAATCACATTGAAGTTCATGATTTCCCAGTAATACTGAGGCTGCAATAATTCCAACGTCTTGTGCATACCACCATGCCCAACTGCCCTATGTGCACTCATGATAATGTTAGGCCGCGCTGAGGGTCGCGGAAAGTTTACTGTTGAATTGTTGATCCTCTTGTACAACTCACCATTCTGCTGAAAAGTATTGGCTCGCATTTCATTCAACGACTTGATGACTTGTGGCGTCTCATCATCATACTTTCCGCTGAGCATCTTGTCATACATAATATCGCTCAGATCTGCCGTAACTGCAATTGTTGGTAGCCTCGACAAGCAATCAGCATTCTGGAGTTTGGCACCTGGTCATTGAAAGATCTCAAAATTATAAGCCTCTAGGTTAAGGGCTCATCAGGCTAGACAGCCCTCAGTCTCCTTAAGGTTCTTCAACCAGCGTAATGAGGCGTGATCTGTTACAAATTTTGAACTTTACACCATGCAATTATACTCTAAATTGCTTGTAAGAATAAATCACTCCTAAGCACTCCTGCTCAGTCACAGTATAATTACGTTCATGGCTATTCAGGCTTTAGCTGCAGTACGCCTCTGGGTGCTCCTCCCCTTCATCATCTTTTTAGGACAGAACTGCCCCCACAGCGGAAAGAGATGCATCCATCTGTACAATAAATTCCTTTTCAAAATTTGGGTTGAATAGCACTGGTGCATTGACCAACGCTGTTCAAAGTGTATCAAAGAAGAGTTGACAGTGTTCTGTCCATTCAAATGTGGCATCCTTTTTTAACAATTCAAACAGCGAACTCCCAATACAACTAAAGTTTGGTATGAAGCAGCGATAGTAGCCAACCACCCAT
Source organism: Massospora cicadina (assembly GCA_022478985.1). NCBI lineage: Eukaryota > Fungi > Entomophthoromycota > Entomophthoromycetes > Entomophthorales > Entomophthoraceae > Massospora > Massospora cicadina. Next base: position 30,091 of record JAKSZP010001910.1, on the reverse strand, counting down.
AAAAATACTTGTATATCTCGCTTACTACTTAGGGTAGTCATCTTCCGTATGGCCTCCACCTTATCTGGGTGGGACCTCACCCCTGTTGCTTCAACTACAAACCCAAAGTACTCTAGCTGATTCTTGAAAATAAGGGCATTTCTGGGGAATTTATTTTGATGTTGGCCTCAGCCAACTGGCGGAATACCTCTTACAAATGGGTAAGATGCTCAGAAACGTGCGGGAAAAAATGTTGATGTCGTCAGGTATACAAGAACGAAGGACAGCTTCAAATTGCCAAGGATAGTGTCCATTGCACGTTGAAATGTAGCTGGGGCTTTACACAGCCCTTGTGGCATACATGTTGGTTGAAAAAGCCCTTTTTATATGATAATGGCGCATTTTTCTTGTTCCTCCACAGGTAACTATATATTCCAATAGCCAGATATCAAATCCATTGCAGAGAAGTAACGCGCTCCTCCCAACTGGTCCAAAGCATCATCAATTTGTGGCAAGGGATATAAATCTTTTTGTAATGCTTTTGAGCTTGTGGTAGTCTATCACTACCTAGTTGGTACCATCCTTCTTTTTGACAATTAAGAAAGGGGAAGCTCCATGGGCTCTTAGATAGTTCAAGCATTCCTTGCTCTAGCAGGTTATCGATTTCTGCTGTGACAACTTCTTATGCTGTTCTAGATTGGTGGATTGGCAAAGATCTGATGGGGGGATGATCCCCAGTGTTAACTCGATGAATCACTCCCTGAGTGCAGCCTAAATCATGATCATCAACAGCAAAGATCTCTTTATATTTTTGAAATAAGGCTTCCACTTGATCTCTCTGGTCTTCCATTAACCCCATTAAATTCTCGCGCGGTACAACTGCCATTATGCCAGGCTGTGTTTTGGTGGGCAGACCAAATTCATCCAATGAACCAAACTCATGAAACTGGAGGACCTCTTCAACTAGGATGAAATGTAAATACGCCACTATTTGGTATCAGCGGTTTTCATTGGTTTATATTAGAGATTTGCTACCAAGACCTTGATCTCCACATGTCCCAGAAGTATAATGCCTGGGAACATGTGGGGCTCGAGCTGTGTTTGCTGATAGGGCCCAATGATCTCCCCATATAGCCCAGCAGGCACTTCCACCTCTAACTCGGTGTTTATGATTACCTGGTGTCCAGAGAAAATAGATTTAGGGCCCGCAGCTCTAAGTGGTAGCCCTTGATATTCATAAATTTGATGGGGAAGGGCCCAGGTCTTGCTCTTTAGTCGATAATAGCGAACTGGAACCACTCCATCACTATATGCAAGGTTAATGTGACTCATGTGTACCAAATCCTTTGGCATTACGCTGGAAGTGAAGTAGATTGGGATCCGCTGCCCCATAATTTCAAATGTCTCTGGGGTCATATCAACAACAACCCCAAAGTGGCGCATAAAAGCAGTTCCAATTAACAGGTCATAGTTATTGTTTGGTAGCACTATGGCTGGGGCTACAATGACAATTGACCCAGGCTGCAAAGGTAGTGCGCTGTACGCTCCTTCAGAGACCGTGCTTTCCGCGCCTGCAGTCCCATACACCATATGATGCTCCATGTCAGGCTTTAATGCCAGCTTTGCCACCAACTTTTTGGAGACTATGTTGATTGGGGCACCCATATTGATTATTGCACAAACTCGGGTTTTTGCTATGACGGTGTCACAGTAAGTACACTCAGAATAAGATGCATTCTGATTGTTTATAATATGGACATTTAACGGATCTCTTTTTCCAAGGAAGCTAATGGTACCTGCCTCAACTTTAGGGTATTCTTTAACAATAGCGTTCACAGGGAGAGCCATGTTCACCCCTTTTAAGAGAAGCGCATCAGCGAATAGATCTGGTTCATCAGTAGAAAGTTGATCAAAAATTCGACAGGCATAAATTTTTGATTGCTCTTGGTAGTCTGCTTCAACTGTGTCCATAAATTGCGCTCGTATCAGCACATTCACCCCTCCAAATGCCTACTGATATAGAAAGGAATCATCATAAGGGGAACTTCAACTGAATGTAATGAGATAGGTTCAGGTGGGACGTTTTGAGTTAGAATAGCGGAAGTAGATAGTCCCATCTCTACTCCGCTCTAACTTTTCCCTGATTATACTTTTCCTGTGGTAGAAAATGAACCTGATGATTAAGACAACTTCTGGCCAAGTGCCCAGAGTGACTACACGAAAAACAATTGACCCTGTAAGATCTGCGTCCATGATTATTGTAAAATGGCCACCCCAGAAGTTAGGCTGAGGTCAAGTGGTGTAAACAGACCTTTCCCAATAGTTAAACTTCTGATGGCAACTTGGTTGGAAATGAGGCGTGTAGTGATATATAAGGCTGGGGGTCATTAAATGGATGCTGAACTGGGAGAGATAACTCCCCCAAGTAAGAAAGTCCAGCAGCGGAGGGGATAGGGTTCTGCTCTATATAGGGTGGAGGGAAGGTAGCGGACAAACGGCGTAAGATTTGAACAAGTTTAAGCAAAGGTATCCAACTTCTAAATATGGAGCCATGATATTGAAAAGCTCGTGGTATGGTTTCACAGCGGAGGTCAATGCTATACATACATCAAATTTGGTTAGAGTCCCTTCCCCAATTAACACATGGGCTTCTGCCGTAAAGTGATCAGCAAATGTGGTGAGGGTCTCATTATGCTGAAATCCAATTGTTAGGAACTTGGCCTTCCACTGCGCCATTTTCAGAGTTCCTCCAAATAACCATAACACAGTATTTTTCACTTTTTGATAGGTATTGGAACTTGTGGGAAGATAGCAAGTAACTTGGTAAGCGCTTTCAACATCCAAGGTGAATATTAATAAATTTCTATACGCCAATCTGAAGCTCTTTCTACTGAAAACTCAAATTGCATAAAAAATCCATGGATGTTCCCATTGTGATCAAATGGAGGCAGTTTATCAATAGAAACCTCCTGCAGAAACTCTTTCTTCCACTGGAGCACAGCGTCCAAGGCAAGCTTGAGTTCTGCATATTCAACAGTTGCAGTGTCTTGGAAAGACTCCTTGCCATAGCAGACCTGATATGACATGGCCAGCGACTGAGGAACGTTATTGGTATTGTAATTTATTAAAGGGCCCCCTGTAGATAGCACCACTGTTATAAAATTGGCGGTTTTTAAGCTAAGCTGTAAGGATTTTTGCACAAAATTACGCCCACTGAGAAACAGGACCAATGATATGATGATTTTTCTTCACAAAACAGCAGAATAAACTATTTAATAAATATGGAGCACATGCTCCCACCACACTCTTTTATTTGATATAATAAATACAGCAGATCCTCACTGTTCAGCTTACTCTAGTCTATTACAACCAACCCCTCTTAATCATCTCATCTCACCTATATTGAAGTGACTTTGGATATAACTGCTTCTATGGATTAGTAATTTAATTCGCCATATCTCATTGGTTCCAGAGACTCTTCATTCGTTAACTTCCTGATCGCCTAATTCAAGATAATTTCCCAACAAGCCAATATCACCTCAGATCGAGGCACTCAAATAATAATAACTCCTATCAAGCTCGGCGGATTTCATAAGTTCCACCATAACAATCTTAGGCTTATTGTCCAGTCATATCAGAATCATGACAGTATTAAATTAAGAAATTATGAGACAAAAATATGATTAAATGGAAAGAAGATGATTTTATTTTAGGACCAGGCACTGGTAGCTTATACCTCTAGGGCATCTCCTGGCCATACTCATCTATTAGATGAGTTCAAAAACCATGCTAATCTGCTAATGATTATGTCATTGGTTATTAAAATATCCCCAAGTTAAAATGGCCCTTGAATTAGCTTAATTAAAATTGTTTCAGCATTATTGGAGGCACTACTACTCTTGTAATTTTTAAGATTTTAGGCTCGGTATTATCACCTTGTGGTGTATATGCCTCTCAACCAATCTGATTATGTTTCATCATACAGCTGACAAAATACATTAAATGGGGAGAAAATTATATGTAATACAGATAATGATGTACCCCTAATCTGGACTTTGGCAAGCCTCTCAATAGTACAAGGTATTACCTATTTGGGTCATCCATGTGCAAGTACTATTGTGGCAATTACAATGATTGAAATACATAAAAAAATAGAATTCCTTAATTTTAAATGCATTGGATTCGAAAGTGCAATTAGTTTTGTGCCATAAAGTCACTTGGTTCACCCAAGTGGTTCTTATAATTGGCATAATAATATTATACCATAGAAAACAACTTTTCTTTCTCATTGCAAACACTTTTGCAACCCATTCAATTCAAGACTAAATCTAGTTTGATAATCTCATAGAGGGGATTAGTCTGCGCCCATGTCTGGGAGCAGTTGGGCAAGCAAGGCAAGAGGAGCAGGCGGAAGGCCCGCAGCCTCTAACGTTCAAAAACGCCCCGGAGAATCTGGCGGAATAGAAAAAATCTAAAACTGGCGGTCACAATTTCCCCAGAGATACTCGCGTGGCAAGCACGATGCAACCAGTACATCAATACGCCACATTCCCAGCTACTTTTGTCGGTGGAATTCGGAGTCCGTGTGTATCTGGACATCCAAAAAACGGCCCTATGGGAAAAATTTTGTGAAGATGTACACAAAATTTTCCTGACCGCAGTGTACGTTGCACCTCACTCCATGTCGCGCAGTTGGCTGGACCTAGGTTTTGAAAGCAAAATAGCAGCAGACGAGGCTGCAGCGGTGCACGTAGTGGTTGACCTCCCCGAAGGGCAACGGGTCATCGAAACTAAATGCACCAGATGGACAAAATCAAACCAAATTTTCCTCACGTTTGACTTTTTGCCTACTACAGTAAAATGTGACATTTTGGAGCAACACCTGAAAGATGGTCTCGCCATATATGGCGAAATACAATCTTTTGAAATGCAACGTTTCATGCTGATGCCACACCTGTGCACTGGCAAAGCCATCGCAGTTCTGACCCCAACTGAGGAGATTGCAAAGGACCTAACCCAGATCCCACACTCCACCTTTATTGATATCACAGGGCACACCACCCACCCATCCCAGGTAACCGTGGACAGCGCGCCCCCCATTTGCACCCACTGTGACGCGTTCGGCCATAAGGCACACGCGTGCCCCATTAAAGAGGGCGTTATATTCCAAGAGCACCCCTTGGCAGCCATGGCCAGCGGAGAGGCGCACTACAAACCAACCGCAAGCACCAAAGAGGCTTTCCCATGGGGAGCACAAGGCTGCTACCTATTGGTAAATCCCATCTCCCCGCAGGAGCGGAAGAAGGCCAAGCAGGCCCATAGGACTGTGGCCAAGGAAGTGGCCAAGGTCACCACCACCATCCCACACTCACAACGCCAGGAGGACATGGAGACCTTTGTGGCAGAAGCAACTCGGGAATCCATCACCCAATCAGATTGGGAGGCCCAAGCCAAATGGGCCACTCAATCCAAGGATCTGATGGGAGATTCGATCTCACCCAATCGCTGCACCCAAGCCCCAGTTAAAACTGACTTGGGACCTATCCCAACCAAAAAAATTTTTTTGCCCCACTCGACGGTGCACCGAACTTATCCACACCACAAAAAATTCGTCTGACGTCAAGAAAACAAAAAGCGAAGGCCAAAGCCAACGTGACTCTTTCTGCAAAAATTAACAAAAACCCTGATAGCGTTGCTACTAATACCTGCGCTGCTGTGAAAGCCCGTGGGGACCTGGAAGAGGCTGGTGGGCCAGGGGGCCCACCCCCTTGCACCTAAGGTGCGATGGGGGAAACCTTCACTCTAGGGATGCTGAATATTGCTGGACTCAAGGCCTCCCCGTCCTGGGCTAGGAAACTGAGTTTTTATAAAATAATTTACCCGTGGATATCCTGGCCATCCAGGAAACCCACTGTCCACGAGGTTCTGAGGATGCTTGGAAAACAATGCTCCTACCATCCCTATCCTTTTGGTCGAAGCACTGTGGGGTGCTAATTCGAAAAACAATTTTTTCAAATTTACATCTTCAGAAACATTCCTATATGACTGAGTGCTCGTTGTCACCTTCTCATGGGCCAATGTTGCACACACAATTGTCAACATTTACGCCCCAAACGGTGCACAAGAGCGTCAGGAATTTTTCTCGTCGGTCAAATCCCTCCCGCTACCCCCCAATTCTTTCCTAATTGGCGACATGAACTGTTGGCTAACCTCACCAATGGACCGGTGGCCGCCCTCACCCCACGCCCCACAGGGTCACGTAGAACTATGCGTTCTAAAAGCCACCCTTGGGTTAATGGATGCGCTGCCATGACATGCCCCACTGCTCAAAAACATGATGCGTCCCCACATCCACAACGGCCAATTAAGGTCCATGACCCGCATTGACCTTATTCTAGCACCGGCGAAATTCCAACCCCACATCTCCCACTTCAAAACAATGAAAATGGAATTCTCCGACCACTGACTGGTCTCAATAACATACCACTTACCCGTCACAGTTGCAAAGGCCCCACATTGGTGCAAAATCCGCCCCCCAGAGCTAGCGTCACCAGGATTTTCCACGTGGGTGGAAGAGGCAACTTTGGCAAAAATTGTTTGTTGCACCGTTTTGCGCGGACCCCATTTCCACATGGGCAACTTTCAAAAAAGACACCATCCGCCACTATTGCCATCTCTCATCCAGACACTCACGAGCCACATCGGCGGTTATATCGCGCATGCTGGCAGAATTGGCCCACTTGGAGTCCAACATTCCAGCCTCAGGATATAGCCCTGCATGGGGCCAGAAGTGGGCGGAGGCAGCAGCCCACCTCAACGCACTTGAAAGGCAACACAAACATCGGGTTTGTGTTCAATACAGGGCCACATGCATCACTAAAGGTGACAAGTGCACTGCATACTTCTTTAAAAAAATTTTCGCACCATGCCAGAGTGTGGCCTGCACACAGGTGCAAAGATCAGATAACTCTATTGTGGACACACTGGCTGAAGTGGCAATTAAAATGCAAAAATATTACTCCAAGTTATACTGAGCTCAACCAATTCAGCTGGCTGAAATGGCAGAATTTCTTGACTGAGCTCATATCCACACCATTTTCCGATACCCAGAAATAATGAATTTAATTACTCTGAATGAATTATGGACAGCCATTCGCGGTGCACCTAACTGAAAATGCCCAGGCCCAGATGGCATTCCATATGAGTTCTACAAAAAATATTTCAAATATATATCCCCATTGCTGCTAGCCTCACTTAACCAAAGCCTGTCAGAAATGCGCCTCCTACCAGGAGGACATGAGGCTTTTACAGTCACACTCTTCAAGAAAGGGGATAGGCTAGACTTAGCCAACTGGCGCCCCATTTCTCTAACAAACACAGACACCAAAATTTTAACAAAAATCATGGCTAACCGTTTAGGGACTGTAGCATCTGCCACCATCTCTCCAGAACAATTTGGTTTCATCCTCAGAAGGTCGATTTGGGATAACGTGCACTCTGTGGCTAATGTGTGTCAGTCCACAGCCTCTGGGGCACTTGTATTCTTGGACCAACAAAAGGCCTATGAAAGAGTAAACTGGGAATACCTTAGGGCCTGCCTCCAATAATTCCGCCTACCTCCCCGCTTCATTAACTGGGTGATGCTGCTCACGGAATCTGCAACAATGGCTGTGCGCGGCCCAGGTTTCCTAATGGAAGTAGTCCATCCTCAAAGGGGCCTGCGACAAGGGGACCCCCTGAGCCCACTCTTATACAACTTCAGCCTTGACCCACTACTGCAAATGTGAATGCCCAGCTCACTGGGGTCCATGTGCCAGGCCAAACCCCAGTCAAGATGATGGCATTTGCAGATGATTGCGTGGTGGGGGTGTCTAATAATAAAGATGCACGCGCGCTTGAAGCCCTCATCCAGGAATATTCCCGGGTAAGCAACGCGGCACTGAACGCCTCCAAAACCGAAATCATCCTCCTTGGTCGGTTTCAGAACTGCTGGGCCCCAGCAAGTAGTTCCCAACCCAGCCCAGCTGCTCGCCCAAGTCCACGCCTTACTAACTCAAAACACACCGCTCCACTGGTGCTCCCCTTTGTGCCGCGACCTACCATAGGACCAGTACGCCATCTGGGCGTGTGGTTGGAGGCAGGAGGATACGCGTCAGCAGTAATGGAGGGCCATATACTGGACAACGTGACGAAGCGAATCGCCTCTCTCAGAGCCCACCCTACTACCCTCACTGGCAGGGTTGTTCTTGCCAACTCTATGCTCCTATCCAAAGTCTGGTTTGGAGCCCACGCCATCCCCTTCTCCCCAAGCTTCTTCAAATCCCTGTATGCTTTGCTACAAGGTTGGCTTTGGTCAGGCCGCCCTCCACCAGTACGGCTAGAGGTCATGTTTGGCCCTCATCATCATGGTGGCATGGGCCTGCTTGACTTCAAAGCCCATGCCGCCAAGATCCTAGGCACCTGGATTGCGGCCGTCACTGCTCCTACACTCCCATCCCAACACTGGTCCCGCGTGGCCCGCTCCAACTTCTCCCGAGCCTTGGGCCTCAACAATCCATCAAACCCCCACTCCCTGATGAAATACCTCGCATCACACACATCAGCCACAGGTCCTCACGGGACCAAAACCCACTACAAACGAATCCTACTCTCCATGCGAAGCGCAGAGTGGAGAATTCATATTAGTGGACATACAACCCAAAGAGGCCGCCCCTCTCCTCAGTTCACACAAGAGGTACAGGGGCTACCCATCCATGATGGCGTGATCCCCACTCGACCCCAAGTCCTATCCAGGGTGGACTACCTGGACATGATGGACATCCCTTATTCCACTGAGACCCAAAAGACTATCTGGAACTACGCACACCATCCTCTGTTGCAGCCTCAAGTCCGTTCCCATGTGTGGCGCTGCCTGAGGCGGGTGTATCGTACAGCTGAGCGCTCTAATGCTTTACACTCATCCTGTGTCGTGTGTGGCCAGTATGGAACGCTGTATCACCGCCTGGAGAAGTGCCCCACCTCTAAAGTAATATGGCGCGAAGTCCAACGTCTGCTAGGCCAGGATCAAACACATCCCTTCAGTCTGTCAAGAGATATGTTTGCTTCATCAATGGCCTCCCCTCCCACCCTCCCTTCGTGCTCTGGTGGTTGCAATCGCCATGTGGACTATCCACACGATTGTCTTGGATGCCATCGCCGGATCCATCCCCACCCTCCTGAAGCTGTCCACAGATTCCGGTCTCATTTGGTGGATCACTTTCAAGCGTGGATGTTTGGATATCTCCCACCACGTCGCCGGCAGCTGGTCTCCTCCTGGTTCCCAGTCTGGTTCATCAGATCAGACCCCTTCCTCCACACGTGCTCAATAGTGGCTACGCCCCCTACACACGTTCCCTCCCCCTTCCCATAAGTGGTGTTCCCGGTGGCAACAAGAGATAGCATCGCTTCTCTGGGGTGCCTCACCTGGTACTGAGTTTTGTCTCGTCTGAGTCATATTTGGAAGTGTCCGTCCCATGGTTGGCCTTCCCTGCAATAAATTTAAAATTTAAAATATTATATCATAGCTATTATTAGCTACAAAATTAGGTTGTTTGGGTGAAATTAAGATGTTTTTGAGGTGAATCTGGTTTATCAGATTATGCAGATAAATAGGGAAGGATCAAAGAATCCATTAATGGGAGTAATTTATTAGCATTGATAGTTTTATCAAAGGGTTTATTTTTGAGTCAACCATCAAAATCTAACAGGAGCATCAGCAACATGAGGCATATGGAGTTATAATTGGGGGTTTTCTTTGTTTATGAGGATAGTGGTATCCATCACCTCCACATATTAAGTAAGTTGGTGCTCAGCTAAAAAGTGATGAAAGCCAGCACACAAGTAAACAAATTAATGTGCTGGTAAGTTTGGAGATATATGGGATTAAATTTAGAAGTTTCTGCTGTATCAATGTAAGCTTGGCTTGCACCAAAAGCGAACTCCTCAATCTCATATTTTCATCTTCATCAAAATTATAGGGGAAGTTTGGGATAGGAATACCCTCAACAAGGGGTTACATCGCCTATGAAGCTGCTGGAGGAGCAGGGTATTAGAAGTAGCAACTGCGACCTCCATGGCCATTTTATTTAAATTTTTATGATTAGAAAGCTCAGGTTTTGAGTGAAAATGATGAGAGCGCTAATTAAGAGGCTAAAAAGTTCTCCAAAGCGAATTTGGCTTGGCATTTAATTGCCGTTTTTTATTGTCAATCCATTTGAGACACTCAAATGGATCTGGCTCAGCCAATGGTGGGCCAGCCACCGGAATTAGGCAGTGGCTAGAGCTGATTGGACGTATACTGTTATCCATGGTTTCTCAGCTGAAACTGATACATCTATTAAAAAACAATTCTGCAATTCAGTAAAATTTTTGAAATTTTTTAATTTTAAAAAATTTTCTTGGCCACTGCTTTATAAACAGCACCTGAATTCCCTCAAGGTTGGGGGTGGGAGGATTGAGCTCAGATTGAAATTGGGGTAAGGCAGCAGCTGGGGAAATACCAGAGGGGGTTCAGAAGGAGCAGTGGAGGTGGAAATTTGTGGGGCACTTGCACTTCAAATTGTAAAGTTCAAAGCACAATGGGCAAATGGCGCAGCTGTTCTTGACATGCACCCAGAATTGGTGATCAAAGGCGGATCTGATCACCATGCAAGGGGGAATTGCAATGTGGGTGTCATGATAGAATGGGAAGATCGTTGGAAAGGAGCAAGGCCCTGCCAAATGATCTTCTCCATTAAGAACCACATGTTGCAACAAGGGGTCTACACCATAAATGGCCAAACCCTCTGTGAGCTCATGGTGGAGGCACTTGGGGAGAGATGGTAGGGCAAACTGGCTGACTGGACCACCTAGGTGACCTCATCTGGGAGCTAGGTGCAAACGGTGGGGAGTGGTGTTTTTTAGATAATAAAGGCAGCTTGGCTGCTGCCACTGCTTCAGCTTCAGAGTTGAAGCTGTGGTCAAAATACCCCTTTAAGGGGCGAAAATCAATAAAGACAGCAGGACTAAACACCGCTGTGGCCATCTCAATGATGTCCACACTTGCATATGGGAAGAGATTCCTATATTTGACACAGAGACTGAAAAGCAAAGTGCTCTGTGGGAGCACCATAGGGCTCCAGAGCAACACCTGGGAGCTTGCGAGGTGGTGGGCCAAGTCCCAAGGGGGACACAACGCTTGGTAGCGTTGGGAGGGAAAGCAGATTCAACTCAGATGTGCTTTGGTGTTGGCCAAAAGATGCCAGATGGTGGCGCACCACCATACTAAGCCATGTGTCAAAATCTGAGGATCACTCGCTTATAAATTGTTATCCTGCATATCTATTTGGGCTGAAGTTCTGATGGTTGATCCTTGATAGTACCTGTAGTTTATGTATTTGGACCATTCAAAAAATCACTAGGCCTATTAAATTTACCTCAACTCTTCTGGCTGAAATTCAGGAATATTTTCCTTTATATTTGGGAACTATTTCTGAAGCAGGATCTAATACAAACTAGGAATTTGGTCCTTTTAGTTTGTTGACACTTCTCCAAGGTTAGGATTCAGATAAAACCCAGGAAAAGGATAAAATAAATATAACTTTTATTAGAAGCTATTTATTAGATCATGTTCATTAGGCCAGGCACCAGTACTTATACCTCTAGGGCATCTCCTAGCCACATTCCAGCTTGAAATTTCAACAGCTATTTTACCATTTCAGTTTGGCCTATGACTGAAACCTTTTCTTAGGTTCATTAGTAGCAAAATATTCTCAAAACCTGGAGGATTTCAGGTACAAAAATTGCGATAAAAGCATGCAAAATTGTCCTAAGATCTTCTGGATTTCAGTTTTGTCATACTGCTGACGAAATACATCTACTGTGAAATTTTGGCATTAATTGAAGTAAATGATGCACCCCTAATTGGGATGTCGGCATGCCTCTTCCTTGATAGCACTAGGTAACCCCTTTTGGGCAGTCCACGCATGTGCTATCATGCCAATTACATGGATTGACATACAAATTTCGCCCTAAGGCGGGAAATTAATTAAGTTTTTCATTCATCTGAAGTCCATGGGATTTTCAGATGTTAACTTTAGGTCGTCCTCAAGTAATTTTGTATAAGATTAAGTTGATTGTGTCCATGATAATTGGGACCAATTGCTGAGATTTGATGCATAGGAAATTGGACATAATATGCGAGCATATTTGGGCCAAGCGCTCTGATAAAATGCTTGATCAAATTGTCATTGAGATATTGGGCCTGAAGTGTATATTTGCAACAGGCTTGAGGTGAGAATAAGGCGGTAGCTCAAGCGTTGAAAGGGTAATCAGCCCAATCTGATGGTTGTCAAAGTTTTATTTTTAAGTCAACCACCGGAATCTGACACCATGGCAGCAGGTGTCAATTGCATTGACATTGTAAGTTTTGGCTTGATTGAGTTGTCATTTTTTGTATTTATTAAAAAAATCCAAATTTGGCTTCAATTTAGTTATTAAAGTAAAAGAGAGATTTGGAATTATTGAGGATCAAGGATGAATATTACTAAATCCAGAAACCATTTAATCTCAAGAGTTTCTTGAAAACAAGATGTGATGTGCATCATAGGAGCGCCATCACTAAACCTGGAATTGACCAGCACATTACCAGATTTGGCAATATATCAATATTATAAGAAATTAACTATCCAATAACTAAGAAGCGAGGATGGATTAAAGGGCCTCTGGATATTCAGGTTCAGGGATAATTGCCGCGTGAAGGATCTCACAGATACAATAATTAGCTCAAATAAACGACTTTACAGAAGCAGCAATTAGACGCTGTCTAAGCAATCCTAAAATCCCTCATATAAAACCCAAATTCTACTTTATTTCACAATATTCATTCATTTACTATCTTGATTTTCACTTGGAATTTTAAACACTTTTTTATATTAATAGAAAAACCTTTTCAAAATCTATCAATTTTATCCTCTTATTTTCACTTATAGTTTTCCAAGTGAACTTATTACCAGTAGCCAGTCTAAGATTATCTAATGAGCAGAGTAACTAGTCTAAGATCTGCTCTGTTTAAACAAGGACACTCCTTATCATGGATACCTTAGAGATGAGCTTCAAAAAGAAATTTTGGATTGGCTTCTATTAAGTCTTGAGGGCCAACATATACTGAATATCTCAAAGAGTGACAACTTGAGACTATCCATGGGCGTGAAAAGATTACCAAAGAGATTACTGCTACAAACAGTAGCATGAGAGGAGAATTTGCTCTATGAAAATGGTTGTGATCTAGGCGAAGATTGCCTGGTGCCTAATCGCATGGAATAGACCCCCAAGCAGCAAATGAGCCTCACATGTTAAGCAAGACAAGGTTGGCGAGCTGACTGAGATCATCAATCCATATTTGGCATGCTCCAGTTAGGCTCAATGAGCTTATCTTTTTTCCTTTTTACAACAGCTAGTAAACTCATGGGGTGTTGTTTCAACTTGGGCTTCGGCATTTTATCAGCGAAGCTCTTGGAAAAAATCTTCAAGTAGTTTTTGGGTTCTTTTGTAAAACTACACTATGTCCTTTCTGAGGAGTTTCGTAGCTTTCTCCATTTACATGACTCTGCAATTAATAGTTTCTATTCTGTCATGGAGCTAAATGATATATGAACTTCTTTGATTAGATGACGTATGTCCCATATACTTTGAGATGCTAATTCATATACCTGTCATACGCCATCCATCAGGCTCCTTGGGTATTGATGTGATGATAAAGTTCCTCATTAGAGAAACCTGATAAATGAACAATATGGTAAAGCGCTGGGTGTATAAACTGCATGGTGTAGTGGTAATTATTCATACTTGAACCATATGTCTCTGGGAGAGCACTAGATTTTTAAAAATTTGTAAGAGTCCTGTCCACGGTGGATGCCCTTTGTGGATGGCTCTTTCTCTTGTTTTTTACTCCTAGAAATATATATCAACCCCTTTCATTTGAATTCAAGTTAGACGTCAATATTCTAGATATTGATTAAATTCTCTTGAACTTTTTAAAATGTGACTAAGGAAGTAATTCTAATTGGTCATCTTCTTCATCATTTTTTTCATGCACCCAGAAGCTTACACTTTTGGTAGGATATCTTCTAATGTGCAATCAATTAAGTGCAGGTATCATTAAGAATTGAATGAGCCTTTGTAGTGAGCACCAGATTGTAGGGCTTCCAAGTTTTCTGTGGCTTGATAGTTCTGTGCCCAAGAAGCCCAATAATTAATAGTTATAACATTTTAAGACTCACAGAAAGTATTTTATTTATTTTTAAGGGTTCCAATTTACACTTAAAATTCTGTCATCTAGAGTATCCTTCCTATGATAAGATTAGCAAAAAGGAATTACTAAAGGCAAGGTAACTAAAGAAAAATTATTATAAGGCGTAACTTTATTTAGTGTAGATTAGGGTTTTTATATATTACACACAATAATAATAACTCCATAAAAGAAAAGTCAATGAAACTAATTGAGGGTGAGATCTGGATAGAGGCTCTTGGTCAAACGAGGCAATCAGATCTTCAAATGTCTTAGTAACATATTGTTGATAGAAAAAGGTATCTCAAGTGAGCAAATTAGATGAGACTTAGTATCACTTAGGTCAATCGAGAAGATTCCTGATATTACTCTTTTGTTAGTATATCTTAATTTACTGCCTCAAATGACACCTTATGTAGTAATCACCTGACATTGCAATTGTAGGATTTTTGGGTTTGGCCAATCATAAGATATAGACTTTGTCCATAATCTCCTGAAGCCCTATAGATCTTACCACTACACTAATCCTGAATACTGCTGTCTTATATAATGCTAACCTTTTTTATTCCAAATCGCAGCATTATTAGTTTGCCTACCCTAATCACTATTAAATGTGGAAAGAAGATTGATTCCTATTGATCTGATGACAGATATCTTGCAAGCATTTTCACCCACCCAAAATAAGCAATTATTAATTTACAAGATGAAAACTACTTGTTGCAGATTGTTTTCAAATGACCCACCAATAAATATTTCGCTAGTATCTTCGCCTGCCTGAATTCAAGCACTTCTAAATTTACTTACAACTCTAAATTTCTAGAAGATTAATTCCTATACACTTGTTGACTTAATTCCCAGTCCCTACAAGTCCTGTTAGTCATTTGATTTTACTTAAATGATTTCTCTATATCAGTCTCAATTGTCCCTGTTAATTTAATTCCTAAAAATGCTGCCAATGTTGAACATATGATTTCCAAGATGTTACTGAAGTTTACAGAACACCACCATATGTGCCTGACCTTGTACAGTAAAACTTTAAGTCTTAGAAGCTTAATCCACAGGCTATTAGCACCCCAGAAACAGAAAACTCCAGAAGATTCAAGGGCTGGGAAGTAAGCTGAATTATTAGAGGTCAAGATATAATTTGTTGGTTCAGCATGAAAAGTGATATATTCAGTATTTTACATTTTATAAAAATACTATTTATGACGGATTTCCAAGCTGGAAGTACCTATATATAGACTAAGTCAGATTTGGGGAAATCTATCTTCAGTAAAGGCTCATATTTCATCATGGTTTACTTTTATTTGGAGGTAATTTGTCTTAACAAAGTTGTACCTATTGAGGTGCAAACACACCTTTATCTACCTTTCCCAGTTGCAGTTCTGATTACAGCAGTGATAGTCCTTCACCTCAGTTAATCAGTATTTCAATTTGGGGTATTATGGGTTTAAGTCAATAGATAGAGATTTTTTATTATTGAGTTGAGCTTAAAAAACTATTGATTTTTCTAAGTAGTTGATTGATTCTCTTAGTTCCTTTTCAGGTCTAGGTGTCTATTCTATCGTGGGATTTTAGTAGGTAATATTATTCCCATCATGCCTGATACTCTGCTATCCAACAGCTGTTATAACTTTTTGCAATACCATGGAACTCACCGTACAGGGGTTTGGCTGTGCTGAAACAATAACAACGTGAAAATGCTTTGTTCTCTATTTTATTCTTAATAAGAATAAGGCTGCGGCCACTTTTTATGAAAAATATATTAAGGCTCAGGTTTGTATGTAGCAAAAGTGTTAGATAATTTTCTGCTCAGATTGGGCTTTGACTCACCTAAAAGCCATACAAGGAACTATTTCAGGTATTTTACCGTTGCCCATTGAAGAACATGATATTGACCAAACGGTGAATTAGCTTGGCTGAAGCAATATCACATTTGAGGCGTTGAATCTAAGTCAACCAGATATGAGCAAAGTAGATAGTAGGCCTATACATAGAAAAAACAATTGACTTGGTCTTATTGGCCTCGCTCTAATAAGCCAAATATCAATCATTTATATTGCTGAATATGCCACCAGTTAGGGAAGTATACCAGTCATTGTCCAGTTGTTGTCATTGTTGAACTTACCATAGGTCTAGTGAATTATGTTACTGACTAAGATTTTTGGGAAAAAAATAGGCAGAATAGGTATGGTATATCATACTTTTATTAACTCTAGAATAATCCCAAACTTATTGATATGGACACCTTTTTGACTAGAAAGGGATTGTAGCCAAAGGATCAAGGAATTTTGACACTGTTTTTTTTTCTAAATTAACATTGAAAAAGTGACATAGGAAACCATTATGTTGCAGTTGAAAGTAATTTTATTATAAAAGTAAGTTTAAAATGGAGCCTTATGTCCAGAAATTGGAATACTGAGGCTTACAATTACATCTGAAAATGGCCCAAGTTGAACAAGGACCATGTGACCATACCATTTGAAGACTTGAGATAATTAAGTTCTTTATTAAGCGATAATTTAATTTTTTTATTTAAAAAAAGATGATATTTTGGACATTAATCAAATCATAGTGGATGATGTTTATTATTATGAATGTACTTTTATTGATAATATGGTAAATTACCTCAAGGTAAGAGATATTATGTATAGCAATGCACTAATCAATACTTTGTCCACTAAACTAGTGAAAATACTTGACCTGGCACCCAATATTGATCATAATAAACAATATAGAACTGCGGGGACCACATTTTCTAAATCTGTATGAGCTTACAGTGCATTGCCTTTGTGGTTCAGCTCTCTGGTGGTATTAACCCTAGCCATTGTTTACAATAATCACATGTACGATTTTTTTATTGGACCTTGTTTATAAGACTTAAAAATCAAGCTGAATTTTGTGGGAAATACGTTTAGATTATTGGGTAAGACCTTCACAGTTATTATAGAAGGTGACAGCATCCATTAGCCACAAATCAGGTAGTTCTTAACCTTGCTTACAAAAATGGTATAATTCCTTTAAGTTATCAGAAAATCAAAACCAAACTAAGCATTTGTCCAACCATATTTTATAACCAAAGGATATTTCTCTCCAATTTAACCTAGAGTCTATCTATTCTGGCAGGTCACCAAAATATAGGGGGGACCAAAATCAATCAAAAGGTTCTTCAAGGGCTATATGGCGAAAAATCTCTTTCTGCTAAGCATCACTTTTCGAAAATCAATTCAGCCTGAAATTTAGCTCCACTAAAGAGATTTACGAAAACTATTAGCAAATATGGCGGGAAACCCCGCAAAAGAACCCGAAGGCTATGCCAAATGAGCCAGCACCACCCCCAAATGAAGCAACCCTCGGTTACCCACCTCAGAGTCAACCAGAATCACCCGCTCTCAAGCAGCAGCCATGAAAGCAGGCACCACCCCCCAACCTGGAGCTACTCCAACTAGTGCCAGTTCACCTGATCGCACTTCTGCAACCTGCACGCCTAACAGCTCTGTGTGCGCTGCCTCCCACCAACCCGCTGGGACCCCTCCAACCAAGGAGGCCATCACTCACGCTGTTTTAATGGCGTCTGCTCAGTTGAATGCAACTCAGCCCATCCAGGCATTCACCTCCCCCATTGTGTCAGCTAATTCAGCCCCATCTATTATTGCTGACGCCATGTTTCTGGCTCCCTCCATGAGGGGCGATACCCAGCTACCTGGCCCCCAAATCCTCAGATGTAAGGTTGGATTAGCCGCACATTCTGGTTCACTAAGCACCAAATTGGGACAATCTAATCGTCCCAATGAGGATTCAAATGGTTCGGATTTTGGAACTTCACACCAGTTCCAATCTCACCCGTCCCATTTAAACCCCTTAATTGGCACTTCTCAAGTCAGCACTTTATCGCAATATGCTGAAAACGACCAATTCACTAATCAGCCAATGAGTTTTGCCCACGAAATACAGCAAATACTCGGGCTGAATTTACCCAAATAGATTGGGATGGTGATAAAACATCGCCCTCCTCCCAATTGGCTGGAGTTAATTCCAATCTGGATGGGACTCCCCAATTTAGCGAGGCCCAACAATCGCCTGGCCCCCAAACCCTCGGATGTAAGGTTGGATTAGCCGCACATTCTGGTTCACTAAGCACCAAATTGGGACAATCTACTCTTCCCAATGAGGATTCAAATAGTTCAGATTTTGGAACTTCACACCAGTTCCAATCTCACCCATCCCATTTAAACACCGTAATTGGCACTTCTCAAGTCGGCACTTTATCTCAATATGCTGAAAATGACCAATTCACCAATCAGCCAATGAGTTTTGCCCACAAAATCACAGCAAATACTCAGGCTGAATTTACCCAAATAGATTGGGATGGTGATGAAACATCTCCCTCCTCCCAACTGGCTGGAGTTAATTCCAATCTGGATGGGCCTCACCAATTTGGCGAGGCCCAAAAAACCGCCCCTCAATTTAATATAACGCCAGCAACTGCTGTAACATTCCAGCAACAAGGGAACTCTGCAAACTTGTCCAAACCACCAGCTCACACTCAACCCGCAATTGCAGCCCAAAGCAAACACAAACGTACGAAAGGAGCCACTGGGGCATGACAAAAACCTCTGGCACCAACGCTACTCAAAGCTGACCCCCGTGAAGTGGCTTTTATTGCTGATGTTAAGAAGAAATGGGCCGAAACTAGAGCGCAAAAAGCTCTACCTCGCTCAACCCTCTCCCACGCAATTCGCCTTTATTATGGGCATAACCCTGTTAAATTCTATACAGAGGATTACTTCTCATACTTTGCAGCGATTGCGGAGACATTCCCAATTAACACCACCATCCATGAATCAGTGGAGGGCCACTACATCGATGTGGGCTTCACTGAAGCTGCCCTTGCTGACCATGCTGCCACCCTCCAGGTCATTATTCCACGCGGATCTCTTCGCATCTCCCGCACACACTCTCATCTGGAGAAAATTTCATGGGTTACTTTTTCCAACCTACCAACGACTGTTGATCATGAGTCTCTTAAACTGGCACTCCATCGTGGTTTAATGGAGTTTGGGTCTGTTCTTTCAGTGGACTTTAGCGTCCCCTCTTACTTTGCTCCCACTCAAAGAGCTCGCACTGCTAGGGCGTCGTTCATCCCCTCCCCCACTGTATCCCGCAACATTGAGGTTATTCCTCGTGTGGCGGTAGTTGGGGCATGCCCTGAGATCTTTTTTGTTGACCCTGATCAGGCGCTCCCGGTGTTCATGGTGTAACGCCCTTGGACACTTGTATAGTGGCTGCACAGCTCGAAAACAAGCCCTCTTAACCACCACCCAGGGGCCTAAACCAGGCCAAAAACGATCCCACGTGGCCGCAGCAGCAATTCCACAATCCACACTTTGGGTTCCCGTTTAAGACCTGTCCCCTGAGGCCTTACGCCTAGAAGTTGAAACAGCTAACCCCACTATTGGTATGGGATACCTTCGCGCTCATGCCCCCCTTCCAGTGGGCGCCCCCTCCAATCTCCCAGAGTCAACTCCCTCTCTTACCAAGCGCAAGGCATCTCCCACAGGGCGCCCCTCGTCAGCCACCCCCACTCAGGGCTCCGCGGCACCCCCACCAACCTCCACCAGCGTATTATCGCATCAACCCTCAGCTCCCAATGGATCTATGCCCACCAGCATGGACTGGCAACCCGCGGCCTGCGGTAGAAGTGCCACCTCAAAGAGTCCTACCCCAACCCCACAGTCCATTTTTCGCGGCTCCTTTGCAGTATTGAAGGAAGTGAATATGGACTCAGACTCATCAAATGGGGACACAGCGGAGGTCGCCGTTGAGCACCCTCAGGTCCTTCCCCTGCAACGGAGCGGGGGCAGCATCCTAGGCTGGCTTACTGGGTCCTCCGCCCCCCCACCCTCTCCTTCCCTTCTGAACCCTTGACGCTCCTCACGGATTGCAGCTAATAGTCAAGCTAAAGGACTCAAAACTAGCCGCCTCACAGCAGCAGGTTTAAGCGCTGGCAACCCCCAGGACATGGAGGGGAACAGCTATGAGTCCCCATGGCAGCACCCTGGCCCTGCAATCCATCAACGCAAATGGGTTGCAGGACTTTAAGCGGAGAGCCCGCCTCCTCCGAAACTTCAGGTCAGCACAAATTGACATCGCTGCTGTCCAGGAGCCCCATATCCTCCCCCACAAACAATCTGCATGGAATGAACAGTTTGGAGGCAACTCCTTCTGGACAAACCATGCCGCCCTTATTGTTTTGAATCCCCAGGTTAAAACCCATTCTTTTTCACAATATCTAGGTGGCCGCCTCATACTGGCCAAACTCACCACTCCTGACTTCTCCTTCTTCGCTGCAAGCATCTACCTGCCTAATGCAGGTCAGGAGCAAAACCGGCTCTTGGAAGAGCTCGTCCAACTCAATCCAACGGAATACAGTCCTCTTAGGAGATTTCAACACAACCATAAGTTGCGTCCGTAACTCTTACCCCCCTGCAGCAAAGGAACGCCCTGGATCAAGTCGCCTCCAGGATTTCCTTTGCCTGAGTGGCTTTATAGATGCGCTTCCACCCTCCGCGTCTGGCCTAGGTTTCATGACTAGGATCCAGTATGATGGAGGAGCTTTCCAGTCAGCGTCACGCATAGATATGGCACTGATTGGCCCCCTGCTAATTGGCCGCGTCTCCTCTCCCATCTCTCGTGACAACCATCTGAGTGATCACAGGTCACTCACCGTTGTCCTCACCACCATGCTTAGACTGTCGCGTAAGTTCTGGCCTAGGGTTGCCCAGCTCTTCTCAACAACCCCTTCACTAAGGAAAAGCTGTCTATGACCATCCGGGGGACTCTCACCTCCCCCCACCCCACCTGCTTGACCACAAGGCTAGATGGGCGGTGACCTAGGAGGGCATCACCCGCGTTGCTTACAACTGTGCCAAAGCCCAAGTGACTGCAGCTCGCGCCAGAGTCAAAAGGGCGGAAGCCAGAATCAGACATATGGAGCGAAACTGCCAGCCTTCGCCCTCTCCCAGATGGTTGGAATACTGGGAAGCGGCGCAGGAAGCACTCCGCTTGGAGCTCACACTGCAGGAAGAACGTGCAGCAAACTTTACAACATCTCATTACTATGCTCAATGGGAACGCCCCACCCGCTTCTTCTTTCAGAAACAGAAAGCCCGGCTAACAGCGCAGGATATTACTGCACTAAAGATTGGCACTACAACCACTTCAGATAAGGAGGAAATCACGCAGGAACTACACCGCTTCTACTCCAGCCTCTTCCATGCCACCCAGGTGGACCCGTCGGACATCCAAGAATTCCTGTGGCGGGCTCCAGAGCCGCCCATTGACCCACGGGCTGATGAGGCTCTACTGGCGCCTATTTCCATCCAGGAGGTGATGGAAACCCTTCTGAAATCCCCACGGCTTAGAGCCCCAGGCCCAGACGGAATACCCTTTGAGGTGTACCTTCTGGAACTTGCAGTGATAGCCAGAACCCTCCGCGACCTCTTCGCTGCACTCTTGGTGAATGGCGAGGTCCTCCCCGACTCCAGAGGCTCAATCACGACCCTTATTCACAAGAAGTCAGACCGTGAAAGTGGCGAACTGGCGCCCCATAGCGTTGATCAACACAGACCACAAGCTCTTCACGAAGCTTCTGGCCAACCGCATCACCAAATGGGTGTCACCTCGCCTCTCCCCATCACAGCACGGTTTTATTCCGGGGAGGTCGTTATGGGACAACTATAATGACCTTCACGTGACTTTGACTGCTAACTCTCGTAAGGTGAATGGCTTTGTGGCTCTCCTGGATATGGAGAAAGCATATGATCGGGTAGCCTGGAAGTATATTGATGCTTCCCTGGCCCGCTTCCATCTCCCACCCGCAGCTAGGCGCTGGATATCAGCGCTCTATGACCAGCTCCACACCAGAGTCCTGGCGCCAATGAGCTTTACAGTGGCAGTACCAGTTGGACAAGGTCTCCGGCAAGGGGACCCCCTGAGCCCTATCCTTTTTAACATCACCCTCGACCTCCTCTTGGCCTCCTTACAGGACAAGCTAACAGGGATTCTGGTCCCAGGTAAAGCCCCCACCCGCACCATGGCATTTGCAGATGACACCGCCATTGCATTTGACTGCCCTGGGGATGTTGCCCTCGCTGCTGTGCCCATTGAGAGGTACACCAAGGCGTCCAACGCCATGGTCAACACCTCCAAGACAACAGTTGTACAGGTCGGCTCCCCCACCTTCCCCCCACCATTTGGTATTGAACCTGAGCGCGGTACCTTCCGTCACCTGGGCGCTCTCACCAACCAACAAGGAGTTGCGCTAAAAGACAATGAGGACTTGCTACTTGCAGCAGTTAACTCCAGGATTGCCAGCTGGAACCAGCGGCACATCACCCCCAGGGTCGAGCTCTGATGGCCAATGTTTCTCCTCTACAAAGTCTGGTTCCTAGCGCACGTCTGCCCATTCTAGATGCCTTTTATACGCGGCTCAATGTACTCCTCCGCTGTTAGATCTGGGGCTCAAACCATCCACCAATGGCCCTCTCAACCATTGCCCGACCCTGCAATGAAGGGGGCCTAGGGCTTCTGGACACGCGATCCCACGCCACCACAATCTTCCTGAAGTTCCTATGGCCGATTGTCTGCTGGGACGCGACCCCCATGCCCCAATGGGCGCCCGCCCTCCGCCAGTCAGTGTCAGCAGCTCTGGGTTCTTCCTAGAGCATCTCTGACCTCATTAGGGGAGTGGCTCACAAACCACCCAGGCCATCGCCTAAAACCATCCTCATCCCCCTACTGGAACCAGGCTCTCCTTGCCCTGAAACGAGTAGGCGCGCGGATCCACCATGCCTTCCCATACAGAAGGGAAGGCCCTGGCCTCAGCCCCCGTCACCATGCAATTGTGCACAATGGACAAGTTGTCACAACTCGTCTCAACCCCCAAGATCGTCCTCCCATCTGCCCAAGACTCCTTGAGCTCCTCCCTCCGTGAAATTTTGACCTTAAGGAATTGTGGAAGGATGTCTATCACCCCATCCTGTCAGCAAAGGTTTCCAACACCTTATGGAGGGTACTCCACTGTTCATACAGGACAGGGGACCGGACTGGCCCTACCTTCCAGCACAGAAGCTGCCCCTGCTGTGTGGAGCCTATTGACTCCCACCTCCATCGTTTTTTCACCTGTCCAGGTGTCGCCGCATTTTGGCCAAAGCCCGCGAGCTCCTCCATGCTCAGCCCTGGTCTGGAAACCCTGTGCAAGACCTCATGTTTGAGCAGACATTGCCTGGTTGCCACTGACCCCTCCGTGTCCTCGCCTATGCCACAGCCATCTGGACCATCCATAACTCCTTCCTTCGTGCTGCCTTTGACCAGCAGGTGTGGACCCTTCCACACATGATCACCCACTTTCAGGTACACTTTGAGATAGCCCTGAAGGTCTGCACTATGTCGCCAACCCTCCCCCGCTCAGTTGTCACTGCAGCACGGCTCTGGCGCGCAAACCCCTCCCTTTCTCGATGCCTCCTCCCTCCCTTCCCTCGCCTCAGGCTCTTAGGAGCCCAGGCGTAATTCAATAAACATCGATGAATCCCCCCCTTGGGTTGGGACCATCTAGTACTAAAAAAAGGGCTATACGGCGAGATATTCATGCCATTTGGCAAAAAACATGTAACCAGATGCCACGCCTGAGCTATATTCTTCCTAACCATGGTATAATACTTTTTTGTTAGATAATTTCTATCTGTATCCCATTCAGATTAAGTGACACCTGAGCATTGCATTTGTTCATATTTTCCTGTTAACAAAGAGAAAGCTATTTATAAGTTTTGGAATCTGATTGAATTTGGGATTTAATGAGAGTTATAGAAATCAATATGTTCACTGATTCCTTGGAAACGTTTTTCTAGTCCAACTTGTTGGGACCAAGGGGTTTAGAAAACTTGTCCCTTTTAAATTATAGCTAGGAAACCCAAAGTTCCTGGGTACTAGATTATATGTGTTTGCTTTCCTTAGCCAGAAAGTCTTTTCTCAGGTTACGTCTTTGGAGTCATATATCAAAAACTAGTGTTTTCCCTAAATTCTTAGATTAGATAATTTGAACTTAAAATGGCAAAAGATTGAGTAAAATTTATTTTCTTTAGAAGAGGATTATATTGGAGTTTAGGAAAGTTTCCTCAGTCAATCTCCAAGCGTGCTAAGCTAAGATCTATATTTGTTACTGATTGGAGATTTCTGAAGCAGGATGGTCATTTCTGTCAAATAGGGTTTATTCACCACAAGAATCGGTTTTGAACCCTGAGATTTGGAAGCTTCATGGGTATAATAGTCAGCCGCATGTGTTGGGGTTGATCCCCAGTGTCAGAAGGCTATGATTTTTGATAATGATTATCCCAATAATTTCACCATATTGGGATCAGTTCCCTTCAGCTGATACATCTGAATCTTTACTTTGGATAGGAATCCTGACAACGCCACTATCTAAATCTTGATGTAGGGGGGAAAACGGATGGATAATGTGACTTTGTATGCGGTTTACTACAGTACTCTGAATGACCACTACAAATGAGTGTTTGTTGTCCCACTTATAAATAACTTTTTAGGTCCCCAACCAGTTGGTGCCCAATTTGTAATCATGTCCTCCAGGATGATTATGGTAGAAAAGGACTTGGTCGCCAGTTGGAAGGTGTCCAGGGGTTATGCTTGTCATTAAATTGATTAGTTTCTATACTATTTGTAGCAGATAGGTTCTCAGAAACCAGGACCTGAAGTCAGATAATTTCATTAGAAATACTTTGCATAGTGACTTAAGGGACCTCAGGGGTGTCTTGGTCAATCATAGCCTGCACTTTAGAAGGCAGCTGGGGATTTCTTCCGTACAACTCCTGGAAGAGTGACATCTTAGTTATTCAATGATAGCTGATTCTATAGGCCATAATTGCACTAGGCAAATATAGGGGTCAATGGAGAGGTCAGTCATAGCCATTTTCTGAAGGGTTGCGGTTAGAGTACCATTTGCCCGCTCTACCATTCAATTAGTTTCAGGATGATAGAAGGTGGAGAATACCTTTGTGGTTCCCATCAGTTTGGATAAATCTTTTACCAGTGACAATTGGAAGTTTTGCCCATTATCAGAGAGAACTATATTAGGGCACCCATGATGGGTGATAACCCATCATATAAGAATGTTGCTGTAGCTGTTGCCAAAGAGGATGGTAGTGACACAGCTTCAATCTACTAAATTAAATGATCCATGGCTAGAAAGAGAAACCGATGACCATTATAGGCTTGAGGGAGAGGTCCCACAACATCAATGCTAATAGTATGAAAGGGTTCACATTGTGGAACCACTGGATGTTGAGATTGGGAATTATACCAAGCTTGACTTTTACATACCAGAAATGACTCTAATACATCTTAGATTGTAAAAAACATTCCTTCTCAGTAGTATTGTTTCTTAAGCCATTGGTAAATTTTCTGAATTCCCTATGGCTGACTTGCCAATGTCCCTCCAATATGATATCAGTTCAAGCCGAAGGTTGTACATAAAACAACCATTTTTGGTGCAAAAGTTTGTAAAGTTGGCCGTTTTTGACTTAAAGATTTTCTGATATTTTTTCTAATTTCATTTTGAAGGGTCGAGAATTACCCTTTCCATAATTTTGATTGAGTTAAAAGGCTTTAGATTCGATCCTCTTTAGGGTCAGTTAATGTCAATATGGGAAGCTGGGATAGGCAATCTGCATTTTGATTTATCAGCCCTGATCAATGAATAATGGACAAATCGTAATATTGAAGTTTTAATGCACATTGGTCTAACCTCCAGTTGGGGTCCTTTATTTGCTATAGACATCGCAAGTAAGCATGATCAGTGATTATGTTAAATGTTTCCCATATAAATAAGGTCAAAAATCTTAATAGCCAGTAGTAACTGCTAAGCATTTGCATTCTTTAATGTTATAGTTGCGTTCAGCTCTGTTTAGTGTTTTTCTATAGTAGGCGATAGTATGGTCTACTAAGTTTTAATCATGCTGCAATAGTATGGCTCTGATGGCTATATTGCCGCCATTGGTAAAAAAAGGTTGTCAAAATTAGGATGTATAAGTACTGGAGAGTGGGAGAGAGAGACGGGTAGCAGGTCAAAGGCCTTCTGTTGTTCTTCTTTCTACTGGAAGAGTATCCCCTTCTTCAGTAAATATACTAGAGGCTCATAGGTGTCAGAAAAGTGGTGAATAAACAGGCAATAATATCCCTATCCCCAGAAAACTTGAACGCCTTATAGGAATTTAGGGGGAACATTTTGGAAATGGCCAGGATCTTGTTGTCCACCAGGGATATTCCAGCTTTCCCTACCTTATGGACTAAAAAATACCTTTCATTCTGAAAGAAGGAGCATTTTGACAGCTTTAGTTTTAACAAAGCTTGCCATAACTACTAGAAACCTTTCCTGAGATGATCTATGTGTTTGGTAAATGTTCTCAAAAAATGGTAATATTATAAAGATAAACTAGCACACAAGAACGTTTTAAATTACCTTTTAGTCCGTCCATGGCACGTTGGAAGGTAGTAAGGCGTTACATAACCCCTGCGGCATTTGAGTTGACTTTAACAATCCTATATTTGAAATGATGTGCATTTTTATCAAATTCTTCAGCAATAAATTAGCTTGCTAGTACCCTCTGTTGAGATCCATAGCCAAAAATAGTGGGAACCTGACATCAAGTGTAAGGAGTCATCTATACGTGGCAATGATAGCTATCTTTTCTTGTTATTGAATTGATGCAGCGATAATCTATGACAATATGTTGGCCACCATCCTTTTTCCAGATTAATAGGAGTGGGGAAGCCCATGGGCTTTTTGAAGGCACAAGTAACCTAGCTTCTAACAGTTGCTGTAGCTCTAGGGCCACTTGATCTTCCTTGACTTTAAATTTTCTGAATGGTAGAGATTAAAAGGAGGGTGAGCCTCAGTCTCAATTTGGCAAAGTACCCAGGTCATTTTTCTGTAATCGCTTGATCCTGAGGAAAAGATATCACAATACTCTTCAAGGAGGTCTCTGACGTTCTGGCTTTTGTTAAGGGTGAGATTGTCTCCAATTCTACTTTCAACCAGAGCTATAGTGGGTAGGGGATCAAACCCTAAATCTTGTAAAGAGCTAAAACAACTCATGTCAGCGATATTTTCAATGGGGCATGGATTTATTTAAGTAGTAGGGGCATTTGAGGGACTTGGAGGGTTTGATCCATTAAATCCCTAATAAGATAGATTTAGATTTCCTGTAAGCCAGATCCAAAATCCTCGGATAGGTCAATGCTCTTTGATATAAGGGTTTGGGTGTCCACTTAGCTCCAAAACTTGATCAAGAGGAGTGAAGATCTTAATCCCCGTATCCACAATGACTTAGAAGCCAGAGAGTATTGTAATTGGTTGGGGGCATACAGAGAGATCCCATCTTTGGCGTCTACCACCTCAGGGGGTAACTTTGTTTTTCTTTTTAAAACTTGATAGTCAACTTTAAAAAAGGAGTATGGATTTCCATGGAGGCATATTCGTTTTATGGGGCTCCTTTACTTTTGACTGGGAGGTCAAATATTAATGAAATCCAATACCCTATTAGCAAAAAGTATTTTTTTCTTATGGTTGATAAAACAGTTAAACTCCCGCATCAGTTGTACCCCAATAAGCAACTTGTAGTTATCACTTTCTAACGCCATAGCATGGGCCATAATTAGAAGTTTCCCAAATTGGAGAGGCAAGTCAGAATATACCCAATTGCTTTAGTCGTCTGATTACCAGCCGTTCTATATTCAGCTCCTTGGATCAAGTCTAGAGCCATTTTTATTTTCCGGATAAGTTGGGAGGATATAACGTTAACCGTAAGCCAGTATCAATCATCTCCAAGACATTAGCCTTATGAATGACTACCTCTACTCGAACCACCAAAGAGCTGAAATGAGGATTAATGGCTAGTAAGCTTTTGTTGGGGATTTGAAGTGAAGTAAGTGTAGGATTTTGCTGTGGCCAATCTTGGGCTGCTCAATGCTTATAAAGGTTTTATCTGCCAGCTCTTGGCTTTCCATAGAGGAGCAGACCTCCAAGGTTTGTTTAGGTAGCTGCCCAATATAAAAATAAAAAAGCTAAAGATATTTTTCCCCTGGATGGGAAGGAGTACATCGTCTTCTGCAGGAGCTGTTAACACAAAGTATCCTGAAGTGCTGGGCTTAGGATTAAAGCTAGTACAAGGCTTGAGGCACTTGATTTTCATCAGCATAGGGAGCCTCCTGACCTATACTACCTGATCTTTTGCCAACCTATATAGAAAAATGTGACAAGTGTTTTTATATTTAACCGAGGCGAGATTACCAGGGGATGGTCAATACTTATATACGTAATGGGATAGGGTGAGGTGAAGTATAACAAAATTAGGCACCCCAGAGTAGATAAGCTACCCCTGTTTCCAGCCAGTACCACCAGGTATAGGTGGGTTGAGTGCCTTATCCCGAAGGGGTTTCCCCTATTATGGGACAGGTGTGGAGGAAAGGGTCCATATGCAGAAACCAGACTGGGAACCATGATACAACAAGTTGTTGCTTCAGCCTCATGTATCCATATAGCCTGGCTTGAAAGTGTTCCAGTAGGTGTAGGTGAAATCTGCTAATTGTCCCATGGATGGTGGGTAAGGTTCCCTTGAAAGCATCCAGTGATATGATGTGGATTGTCCACAGTGCAATGGTGACTATCAGGGGGCGGAGTGTGGGTGGTATCAGGGATTCAAATTGGAGTGCAAGGAGGCTTCTGGAGATTGACAACTCCTAATTATTTTGGGTTTTATACTGATGCACAACTTCCTGGCATATGGCTCTAGATAGGGACATGCTTCTAGTTGGTTGTTGTCATGGTTGGATGACATAATAGTAGGCACTGATGCTAGGGATAAGGCTGGGTGACAGGAGGCCCAGAAGATGAAGCTTCAGGCTCTCCCTGACCTAAAGCACACCTTAGATCAACGCTGGGTGCAAGCCAAGCATGCCCAGGTTGATACTAATGGAGTGCAAAACGCCCAGCCTCTTATCTCAGCCCAGGCTTTGAAACGAACAATTTACGTTTTAAATGAAAATGATTCAATTTGCTTGGTTAAGAGCAAGGGTTCGAGTCCCGCTTCAGCTATGAAATTTTGACTTCAGGTAAAATAAGGCTTCAATTGATTACTCGAGTGAAGGCACTTTTGGTGTATTTTACCAAAACGGATGGAAGCATCTGTTTATTGGAGCGTCAAGGCTTGGGCGCATTTCTGCAGTACCCAAATTTCCCTGGCACATTTTAAATATGTTTTTGCGACCAATATTCCTTGTTGGTCAACTTTCTTTAATAAATTTAACCATTATTTTACGTTTTTTTACAATGGTTCCTTGGGCGAACATGGTGGTGGACCTCTTCAGGATGGTCTCCAACTATGTGGGCCACTACCTATTATCACAATTTACACGAATTCCAGGTGCTTTCTTGGACCGTTTAGGTCCCCTCCAGACCAAGACACCCAAGTTTACTCACTCCAAGTTACCCTCGACTATGGACACCCTGTTGGTGTCTACTCAAGTTGGGAGGTTTCTTACTTATCTGTTCTCATATGTGGTGCTTTACACCCTCACCTGGGTTACCTCCTGCTCAAGCACCATTCTAGGTGCCTCATTCCCCATTCTCTTAACGGCTAGTTCCCTAGCAATGTGGGTTCGCGCTCCACATCACTTTGCTGGGAACAAGAGAGTTACAGACACTCTCTTGACATTAGCTGACCAACCATTCTATTA
>JAKSZP010001909.1:0-53855 GCA_022478985.1 Massospora cicadina | reverse complement strand
TGATATGTCATCCACATTTTAATGAGAAGCTCCAGCTTGGTGGACTATCTCATAATAGTAAGCCTTTAGCTATAGTTCCCATCAGGCCAGTCATCCTTCTGGTTCTCTTAGTTTGTGCAGCTAACACAAAGAGGAGTGATACATCACCACTTTGAAGTGCGTTCCATGAATATACACCTGAAACTTTTTACAGACATAAATGACCGCAAGGCATTCATGCTGAGTCACTGTGTAATGCCTCTCAGCAGCTGAGAGTGTCCAGCTCACATATGCCACCAGATGTTCATCCTCTAAGTTCATCTACTTGACTTAATACAGCGCTGATTGCCATTATTGAAGCATCAGTTTGTATTATGAATTTTTTTATTGAAAATTGGTCATCTCAAAATCAAAGAATCTATTATAATTGGCTTAATTTATTGAAAAACTCTGGGCCTCTTCACTCTAAACAAATCCTTTTTTTGGATCCTTCAGCAAATGGAAGAGGGGCTCAGCAATTATTTCAAAATCCTGAATGAATCTTTCATAGTATCTTACCATTCCAAGGAACACTTGAATATCTCAGACACTCTTTGGTACAGCCATTCCTAGATGGCTTTGATTTTCTGGGCTTACAGCTGCATTCCACTAGAGTTGATTATAAGATCCCAGATATTCTATCTCATTCTTGAAGAAGTGACGCTTCCTTGGCTTGATCTTCAGGTTGGCCGCGGATAATTGCTTGAAAACTTCCTCCAAGTGGTTTAAATGGTTAGTAAATGTCCTACTGAACACATTTAATATCGTCCAAGTGCACTGGGATGCATAACAACTTCAGATCATCTGGTATGGCGTCCTTGGCCCTCTGAAACGTCGCAGGTGCATTACTTAAACTCTGGGGCATCCTTGTTAGTTGATAAAGTCCCTGTGTGGTAAGAAATTGCGCATTTCTCTTGGTCTTCCCTTAACAAATTTATTTGCCAATATTCTGATATTATAATCACTGTGGACCTATACTTCGCTACTCTCAATTGATCTAACACGCATCATCAATATGTAGTAGTGGATATTAATCTTTCTTCATAATTTTATTCACCTTCTGATAAATGATCACCACCCAATTAGAGCCGTCCTTCTGCTTCACAATAAGGATAGGGCTCACTTACGGACTTGACAACAGAACTAGAAGCCCATGATTCACTAGTTTGCTGATTTCTTCTTCCACTACTGCTTCATCCAGCTTTAACCGTTGAATTGGCTCATTCTTATTGGCCATTTTTCCCCGGTGTTGACCTTGTGGATTACATCTCTCACACATCCCAAATCATGATCATCTTGGGCGAATACTTCCTGTTAATTGTCAAAAGCTTAAGCACCTCCTCTTGCTGTCTGTCCGTCAAATAAGCAAGTTTCTCTCAATCAACCAAGAAGTTAGTACTTTTAGTCACCCCTGCCAGTAATCCTATTTCATCAAGGGTCCCAAAATCGTGGAATGTTCTCAATTCAGCCGTTGGGATTAAATGAACAAAAGTGACAATCTGATTTTCTCCATCTTTAATATTTTTTCACTCAAATTTGCCAGGAGAACTTGAATTTCTCCATAGCCCAGCATAGTTATACCAGGAGACACCCAAGGCTCTACTCTGGACTTCTTCCAGAGCCTTTTGACTTCCCCATAAAGCAGCTCTGGTATCTCTGATGTCAACCCCATGTCGACTATTATCTGTGATCCCAGTGGTATGGTTCTCACACTTTTAATCCTTAGCAGAATCCCCCAATTTTCTAGGATTTCTGTCAGCATTTTTCATCACTTCCAGACATCTAGTTGGTATCAAATCAGGATAATGACGTCATTGTAGATCATATTGATGAAGTTATTTTTAGTCAGTGGAGCTTCCCCATCTTTCTGATAAACCAATGGTAACGTCTGACCCAAATGGTCAACGTATTATTCTTGAAGTTACATTTAATTCCATATTTTTGTAGAAACTCCAACCCAATCAGAATATCATAATTTTGGTTGGCCAAAACTATTTCCGGGGTGAATACCACTAATGATGCAAATTAAAGTGGTAGAGCGCTATATACTCCACATTAAATAGTGGTATTTGGCCCAGTTGTCCTATATTTTTCTTGTGTTCTAAATTGGGCGATATCTTCATCCTCTTCACCAGCTTGGTTGGAACAATGATGATGGGCGCTCCACCGTCAAATAAGCCATCCCCTGTACTCAATTAACTAGTATATCTATATAAGTACACTCAGAGTATTGTAAAATAATATTTACTGAGTGTATAGTGGCATTATTTTCTGAATTGAGAGTGTGAATTATTTATGCCAAAAGATCAGTAAACGATTCCTTGATTTCACTAAGGGGGATTAACAGGTTTGCCCCATTTAATTTGACTTTGGTCAATTCTTCTGGATTATCCGCAGCTCAAATCTTGTCTGCTAGTTGTCGCACGTATGTTTGGGCAACATTCTTATTTATTTTGGGGTCGATCCCCTTTTCTCTGGATCTTGTTACTGTGTTCACATCTAAATTGACCACTTTATATAGCTGATCCTGCGCGTCATCATTGACAAACAGATCACTAATGTCAATTTCTTTGGGCATAATATCAGGAGAAACAGGATTTTCCGAAGATCTAGACTGTTCTCCGTCTAGGCGTGGGCTCTTTTCCTGACTCCTGTGCAGGTTTAGACTCTTTTGCTTGGACCACATTGATCTGTTCTTTAGATCTCTTGCAGTGCACAGAGAAATGTCCTTTTCCTCCACACTGGTAACAGATTTTTTTTCCTTCTTATTGATCTGCTTAAACTCTTCAGGCTTATTTCCCAGCACAGTTTGGTTATTCAACTCCTTAGTGCCCTCATTCCCCTTCATGGATTTAAATTTAAACTGCATTTGGTTTAGAACTTCTATTCTAAGCATTGAAGTTACATCCTAATATTCTCAAACGATCACCATCTGAGAGGTGGTAATCTCCATTGCTAACACAGAAAACATCATTTAATGCAAATCATGATAGGGCCAAAGGGCCGCTTGCAGCACAAACCATGCATCAAAATCATCCAGTCTTTCACTCCAACCAAAATCTACGATTCTTGGTAGAAATGATTGGCAAAATTTATAAGTATATATCCTTATGAAATTGTATTCCTATGAATTCTTGCTTGCGCTTCAACATACATGTGGAACTTCCAAATTCCTTTATAATGGCCGCCTTGGCCTCTGAGCACGACCAGCTGTCCCCCTATAGATGGGGCAACACTAGGTTCTGACAATTGGTATCCAAGCAACTCATCACTATCAAAGCCTTTTGACGATTGCCATATTCAAACATTATCATGTCAAATAATTGGAAAAATGCAGGGGTGTTATCCCAATGGAAAGTTGGTAATTTCAGCATCGCTTTGAATTTATTTGAAGTTTGTCTAGCTACCATTCTTGGTTCGGCTACTTGACTAACTTGAGGAGTAATTTTGGGGAGTCATTTCCAAAATGGCTGTGAAAGCGGGCACCATACATTTTGGGATAGTCATATTCCAACTGGAGTCCGTGGAGTTCTTTCTTCAGCGTCAGTCATTGCATATGGCGCACATTCCATATGTGAGTCTTCAACTCTTCAACTTGATTAATCAGATGCCAATATATGCACTGAATGCCCATAATCAAATGCATCTTCTTCACGTTCCATCTTCAAGAATAATACTTCTTGAACTAATTCTTCTTCCTTTTTCTTCAATGTTGTTACTCTTCTAGAAACTCATAACCAAAACTAGCAACATTTTTAACCCCTTCCTTGATCTTAGTAACTCTCTCCTCCAAGGCCGTAAATTCACGATGATCCACAGAATTTAAGGCGTTCTTGTTGACAGTTGTTAAATCCATCCAGAGTTTTCTTAATTTGTCCTTATATGACATCATGTCCTAGTATACTACTCAACTACACCCCCTATAGTGAGCACCAATTGTTAAAACCCTTGGTTCTTCACCGGTTAATAATTCCCAGGATTTAAATCCACAGGTTCAATGTTGTGCAATCCTTTGCGTTGTCTGATAATAATATATATTCAATTGATAATAGTATGAATACTATTATCCTTAGTTGAATATATCACTAGCGTTGGATCCTAAGCTTGGCCAGTATTATTCCTCAAAATACTTAAGATGTCCTCAATAAGGATTCGTTCCCATGTACTTCCTAACCTGATCCATGCTCAAATCCTTGTTTACGGCTTCTCTCTTGTGGCACACAGTTGGCAGCAATTCCCATCTCATCTCAGCTTCTCTTCTCTGGATCCTCAATCCTTACTTTTTACCCTAAAAAGTCTCCAATTAAAAAACACAGTAATAAATTCCATAAATAATAGAACTAGAAAAGAATTCTGCTAAAGTATATTACTCTAATTACTATTTTCTGTATATCTTTATTAAGTGAATTCTTAGGGGAATTTATAGTGGGAACCGGCACCCTTCCCACAGTTGGCACCTCAATGATGAAATGACAGCTGTTGCCATTGAATTATCCTTCGTCATCTCATCATCAATCGACTTCCCCATCCTGGGTAGGATTCTATCATCATACATCCTCTGGAGCTAAAACAGAAAGATTTGGAAAATGTGTCCCTAACGTTTTCCTCTCAATCCCAGAGGGCCAACCATATTTGGTGAGCGACCTACTTAGGTAATGGGACTTGTTACCCATCCAGACAGGTCGTGAACCAACTGATTAATTTTCTAGTTCCAGGTGTCATCACTTGCCTCACACTTGATCTTCAAATTACCAATCGGTCAGTGATGAAACCTGAATGATCCCAATTGGTACACCTGATAGTTTATCATCAATCAAATATCAGATGCCCCCATTTCATTGGCAACTCTGCCCAACGAGATCTTAAGTATTCACCTGGATTGATCCTCAAAGATCCAAACCAGGAGATTTACCTAAAATGACCCAAACATTGTTAACATGAGATCAGGGTCAACCAATATCCAATTCACTTCACTATAGGGAATTATCCCCTAGCGACCCCTGATAATCTAGTCAGCTAGGAATGTGGGAAAAATACCAATAGAAGGCATGGGATGTTGTGGAAGCAACTGAACTACCTTCTTGATGAAGGGAAGAAATACCTTCTCTGGCTGCATTAGAGGCTGGTGAAGCCTGTTCAGAAGTTAGTTAGGGCAGGATAAGCAGGTGTTCCCAAGAGGAGGAGAAGTCCGGGGAAATCCCAGTTGGGAAAGCCTCTTCTTCCTTTAGGATTGGCCCAAGGTGAGAGGTGGTAGTGGTGTCTGCCTCTCAGATTTCACACCCACCAGGTTATGGAAGATATGAGACAATGAGATTTGCTTGATGTACTTATCCCGGATCACTTGCAAAATGCAACCTGGCCTGATGAACCTGTGGGGGAGGAGGGTTAAGGGATGCTGGTCTATACCAGTTCAGAACTTTCTCTTCCAACTCCGCAGCAACATTTTGGTCACTAGGGCGAATCTGCGTAAGTTGAGTAAATATAAGGAGGATGATCTTCTGAATGCCTGTAAGGTGTGCGGAGGGTAAAAGATGGAAAGCACATCTTCACAGAGTGTCCAACAGCAGATGTTGTGTGGATTAGTGTTCTCCTATGGTATGAAGAGTACTAACCAGGGTGTAAGCTATCCTCTGATCATCTTGCA
The DNA here is from genome assembly GCA_022478985.1 of Massospora cicadina. Lineage (NCBI taxonomy): Eukaryota > Fungi > Entomophthoromycota > Entomophthoromycetes > Entomophthorales > Entomophthoraceae > Massospora > Massospora cicadina. The sequence continues at coordinate 48,193 of JAKSZP010001909.1, read as the reverse complement.
TGGCCAGAGATCCTGACTGCGTAAGCCCCTCCAAGTCTGCTTTCAGACAAGGAGGGGTTCAGGGTCTGGTGTACGATATGGGAGGTGGTGATGTATGGTTTATGGCTTTCCAGAAACTAGCGTTGCTTCCCTTCAGAAGGAATTCAGACAACAAGCTTCCTGGCCATAGTTAAGCAACGGCTAGAGATAGCTATAGAATGCTATGACAATCCTCTTTCCTCAAGTAAGTCCAACTTAGGGGTCAGTCTGGTCTAATTCCTCACAGTAAAAAATGGGAGGCATATCTCTGAACTGGCTGGGTAGCCTTTGCTACCTGGATTACCAAACAGTGAGGAATATGTCCTTTTTGGGGTGTTGTGAGCCACCCCACCTCCGGTAGGGCCCACATCTGTGGTGCTTAGATTTGCGCAGCCCCAGTGCAGTGAGGGGGAAGTACCCTGGGTTTTATACCGCAAAGTGGCCTGCACTGGGTGCCCTAATGAACACACAAAATCTCAAAAAGCCCTACACTACCCCTAGAGACGCTGACCCTTCTGAACTTCCTCTCATCAAGATCCCAGCTATGGGCCTCAATATAATCCGCAGTACAATCCTAAGGATCACAGTTATTAGCGGGAGGAGGAGATCTGCATTGACAAACTACCTCCGTTTGACCACAATGAAAACATTCATGGTTTCCTAAAACAATCTGAATTCGCAGAGGAAGGAGCCTCCGATCATCAGAAGGCTAAATTGCTGATATACTCCTTGGATGTTGGGAGTGCTGACAAAGTTACCTGCTACTTTCCAAGAAATTCTGTTACATACCAAGAAGTGAATTATACTGTGCTTCAGTTGTTTGGATGCACTTCAAAGATGTTGCAGCGGAAGGATGAGTTCTTAACCATTGGTTTCCAACGCAATGAGACCCTCACTGCCTTTGCTGACTGATTTATGCGAAAGCACATGTGTATATCAGGGAAGGGACTTTATCCAAATTTGATGAGTGCATAGCAATGACTTAGCAGTCAAGCCATATCATGAGCTTTACAACTTCATGACTCCAAATTCTGCTAGACCTGTGCCCCTGCTCAAAAATGTCAGTTTTTGTGCCTTCTATCCGCCACCTTTCTCTCCACCCAATACAGAGCAGAAACATACTGCCGCCATTGCTGGACCTTTTTATTTAGGGAAATATTCTCGTCCTGCTCAGATTCCGCCTAGTAAACCCCAGCCTTATTATAATTATGCGCCTCATCCTCAGCCAAATTACCCCCAGCAGTTCAAGATCCACCCAGGGCCTGCTTATGATAATCCTCACAAGCTCAACTACCAAAGTGGGCCTAATTACGCCGACAGTCAGCAACCAACATATTGACATGGTCCTGGTTATGCCAAATTCCAACAATCAACTTATCAGCATGGGTTATCTTATGAGAGCCATAAATGCAGACCCTATGGGTTGAATTGTTTCAAATGCAGTCGCCCTGGCCACCTTGCCCAGAGTTGCCTCAACCATCAGGTCCACTACGTACAGCATGATCATTACAACCAGGGAAAAGGTGGAGCGATGTAGAGATTGGACTCTCTACTTCCTCTATCCTAACCCCAAACGTCCCACCTAAAATTATTGTATTATATCCAGTAGAAGTCCCTCAATTTGACGATGGGTTTCTATACCTTTAGCTGGTTGGATGAATAAACATACCGTCATGGGTGCAAGCTAAAGCTAAGGCGGAAGAAGGACCTCAGGAGTAACTAAAGCTGTACGTCTGCCAAATATTTGACCAAGCTGCTTCAAAGGAGCTGGACCCAAACACAGATGCACCTTCTCTGAAAGGTGTAAACATCGCCCTCCCAGTAGATGCTATTGTCAAAGAATACCCTAAAGTTGGTGAGGGGATTGTGAGCTTCCTTTGTAAAAAAGATTCCTTAAATGCTTACTTAATAAACAGCAAAATTCTTCTTATTCCGAGTTTACATCTTGTGACATCTTTTTAGCAAGAAATTGGGCTCACGCTGTAATAGATACAGGACCCCAGTCAATATAGTTTACACTAAATTGGTGGCGAAGTTGACAATAAAACCTGATGTTGAACATTGGATGGTGTAGTCCCGAGCAGTGCTGACTTATTAGCGGCACCACGGGCAATGGCCACCATTACTCCCCACCAGCCAACCATAGCCCAACACATCCACCACGTTCCTATACCCCATCTGCACCTGATCACTTCTTTTGGGCTCGCACTGATAACAGCCGCACAGTTTGCCCCCTCTGCCTTGAGTTGGACCACTCCAAAAGGCCTGACGCTACAGTTCAAAAAATGTGGGAACCGCCATGCCCACATGTGTGGCCACACAAACAGCATTTGAGTGGGGATTTTTGCTGCCCCAACCCCCTCCAGCTGAACGTTTGTGAAATCAGCAAACCTTTGCAAACAAAGCCCAAGCTGGCCAAATTTCTCACAATATACCCAATTGGGAGAAGGTTTGGACCCAAATTCAAACCAACCAATTTCCCACCCCAAACTTACCCAATCACAGCCACGTCTCTCTGAATCAATCCTACCTAACCAAAAACACTGGGACTTATTAAAGGAAATAACCAAATCTGGGGAAATTTTCCCACCTCCAGACTTTTCAATTAATTTAGAACCAAATTTGCCCTCAGACTTTGATGCCCCATTCCCGCCCAAAAAATATATCCCCAAACCCACTGCTACCCTGTTCTTGAGTGACCATCAACTTGCCGAGGCTGCGGTGGCCTCTCCTGATAGTCGCCATCTCCACAAAGCCATGGCACTCTCTATTTATGAACTTAAAGAAGGGCTACACTTATCCAAATTCCCTGCTGACTTCCCTGAAGTTTCAAAAATGGAAATTGAACGATTACATGAAACTGCCACCTCCGCTGTCAAGCAAGTAACTGCACTGGCAGAATTTCCCCCACCACATGTATCACCAGAGCTAATATTACAAATTTCGGCCAGCTTCCTGATGCATGCATACAAGCTGAACATCATGTTGCCAAACTCCTGGAGGCTTTACTCCATGCTCAGATTGTTACTAAAGATCTTAACAATTATTTTTTCACCTTGACCCACATCCTGCGGATGCCCCAACCCCCTTGCTTCTACTTTGATCCGCCTTTTCAATAATGAAGATAAAATTTTTAATCCGCCTAATCCCCCTCCCCTCCTCCATGGTGGGATAAGCGGTTCACTACTGCTACACCTGGTAAGTTATTTTCCTTTTGTTTTAGCGTCTCTCCATGCATGTCTGGATTTTGGTTTGTGTTTTCAGTTTGCTTATTTTGTTTTGTATCATAATGTCCGTCCCCTGGTTGGCTTACCTCAACTAAAATTTAAAACATTGCATGGTGTATGGGACTGTGGGCGCCTAAAGAAAGGTCTCTGAGGGAGCATATAGTGTGCTACCTTTGTGGTTTAGGTCAATTTTCATTGTAGCCCCAGAAATAGTGCTACCAAATAATAATTATAACCTTCTAATTGGAATTGCTTTTATGTGACACTATAGGGCTGTTGTTGATATGACAGAGGAGACCATCAAAATCATAGGTCAGCAGATCCCAATTTAATTTACCTCTAGCGGAGTGCCAAAGGATCCAGTGCATATGAGACATATCAACCTGGCATATAGTGACGGGGTATTTCCAGTTCACTGTTATTAACTAAAAAGCAAGACCTGGGCCCACCCCAGAGATATATGAATATCGAGGGCTGCCGCTCAGAGCTTCTGGGCCTATATCCATCCCCTCCAGTCACCTAGTAATAGTACACACTGAGTTAGAGGTGGAAGTGCCAGCTGGGCTCTATGGGGAGTTCATTGGAATTATCAGAAATTGTGGCTTGAGCCTCATTTGGCTCCAGGCATTATACTACCAGGTCTTGGAGAGATCAAGGCGCTACTAGCAAAGCTAAAAAATGAACCACTCCTAATCTGCTGAATCAAATAGTGGCATATTTACAATTAACTCTAGTGAGGAGGTCCTTCAGGTTCACAAGTTCAGGTCACTTGATGAATTTGGTCTACCTTTTAAACCGCAGTTCAGCGTAATGGCGGTGGTTCCATGTGAAAATTTAATGGAGTTATCAAAAGACCAGAAAAATCAGACAATAGCTTTATTTATAAATATTATGTTCTTTATTTTGATGACCATGATTTAGGGTGCGCTCCGGGAATTGGACATTGACTGGACACAGGTAATTATCCTCCCCATCAGGTCTCAGCCAATTTGCCAATCTAGAGAAGTGGAAGAAGTCATCACTGATAAAATTGATAGGTTGCTGGAGCAAGAGATGCTCAAACTGTCCAAGAGTCTGTGGGCTTCGCCTGTTCTAATTCTCAAAAAAAGGACAGTACCAACTCAAATAGTGATAGACTACTGGAAGCTCAACAGCATTACCAAAAAGGACTCATACCCCTTGCTGCGGATCAATGATGCCTTAGATCAATTGGGAGGAGCTCATCACTTCTCAGCGATAATTTGATATTGGGCACTAGCAAATTGAGTTGCCCATGGCAGAACAGGAGAAACACATTGTAATCACATCCAAAAGGCTTTTTCACCAAATCCATATACCTCAAGGGCTGTTCAATGCCCCGGGTAAAGTTCCAATAGGTGATGGACACTATCCTTATCGATCTAAAACTGTCATGCATTATCATGTACCTCATTTACATCAACATATTCTACTGCACGTTTTCCAAGCACCTTAACCATTTGGAGGAGGTATTACACTGGCTGGCTGAGGCCAATGTCAAGATAAAGCCCCATAAATGCCACTTCTTCAAGGAACAACTGAACTACCTCAGTTTTGTGGTGGATGCGACAGAACTGAAACCCCAACCAGCCAAGGTGGAGGCAATCTAAAATTTGACAATGCTAAACAGGTATCTTGACATACAGTTATTTTTTGTGAGGTTCTGCTACTACCGCAGCTTTATACCCAACTTCAGCTGTATTAAAAGTCGACTGTTTGAGTTACTAAATAAGGATGCTGCGTTTAAATGGACGGAATGTAGACAGTGCTTTTTTGATACATTTTGATGGTTCTGAGCAGTGCGCCGATGCTGCACTACCCCAATTTTGATAAGAGTTTATCATCCAGATGGATGCATCCCTTTCCGTTGTTGGGGCAGTCCTATCCCAAAAGATGATGAGAGGGAGGAGCACCCCGTTGTGTACTGCAATCAGAGCCTGAACTTCCATGAGCGTAATTATACCATCACTGAGTGGGAGTGTTTAGCGGTGATCTATATGTATAAGCAATTTAGGGTGTATTTACATGGAGTATAATTTAAAGTCACAAAGGATCTTGCTACAATGCACTGGTTTCAGAACCTCAAGGAGCCTAAAGGGCGTCTATCCCGATGGGCCCTCAAACTGCAGGCTTTTGAATTTGAGACCCTCTGACAACCTAGAGCAAAACATCAGAACGCCAATTGTTTGTCAAGACTGCCAATAGTTGCATCACAGCAGATCTAAGTGACATGATGTAAAAAAAGCTCCGCGGAAAATACAATGATTATACGCCTCAAGTCATAAGATTGTTAAATGAGATGCAAGAAAATACCTTCCAATGGAATAGTGAGTTGTACAATCAGATTGGCAATTATACAGTGAGCTTCCTGCAACCCTCGGCATGGCCTAGCATTATTGTGAGTTTACATAAGGCAGTAAGACATGATAGCATGTGCAAGACATTGGAATTTTTGTGCCCTTGGTATTATTGGGAAAGCATGAATTTTGACATGCTTGAAACTATCTCCTGCTGCAGCCAGTGCCAAGTTGAAAAGCCATTCTTCAATAAGACCTTGTACTGTTTAGTGAAACTGCATTTTTCTTGGCATACGATCTCCATTGATGTTGTTGGCCCCCTGCCAATGGGAGCTAACTGGTCCAAATACATTATGGTGGCGATTGACCACTTGACCAGGTGGGTTGAAGTGTGGGCGATACAGGCTTTGGGGGCATTCAGTGGCCAAGTCAAGAATGGAATGTATTATCTAGCAACATGGCTGCCTTCAGTTCCTCCTTACCAATAATGGAACTAACTTCACTTCCCAAATCCTCCCAAAGCTAAATGAGCTGATGGTCATCCATGGGGTTTGATGATCCCATATCACCCCAAGTCTAATGTGATGGTCGAGAGAGTTAATGGGACTTTAGTGAACATACTCTGTAAACTGGTAGCAGATTGATCTTCAGATTGTAGTTCCCTTCTTTCCACCACCATCTTCACTTATAAAATTAGCTACCATTCTGCCATGGGGAAGAGTCTCTTTCAATTACTATATGGATTGCACCCTTCTTTTCCAGCTTTACTCTATGCTTGCATAGAAGATAACAGGCGGAAGTGATCCCCAGCGTTATTTGACTAACCTAGCTGACACGTCGATCAAGTTGCAAACTTAAGCGTACTCCTTCAGCATGGATAAAAAAAACTAGGAATCATGCTACAGCTGGGAATGGCATAGAGGGCTAGCTCAGATCAAAGAAGGAAATCTGGTTCTATTTCATGGCCAATATGGGTTCATTAAGAAGCACAAATTGGCCATTATCTGGATTTGTCCATTTGAAGATATGAAGAAAACATGTGTCAACGACTATACTATCAATGACCCTGCAAGCGGTCATATTATTAACTAAGTGCATGCTAAGTTTCTCTGGGCTATAAACAATAGGAGATTTATTGTCCAGTCAAGGGGGTTTGATGTTGAGATTATGATATGATAGGACAATAATTCTGAAATAGTCATAGCGGATTGGCTTAAAATGCTGACTATGATTTATAGAGTAAAAGTATTTGATCAACAGGGATGAAGCGATATTGGGTCAGGAAGGGTTGTTATTGGATTGCCTCCAAATAGGATAAGGCAATGGTGATATCTGACAAATATTGAGTAGATTGCCCCAAACTAAGGCAATAGGATAATTATGAATAACATACTCTGGTAGAGCCAATGATAATATGGCGGAACCTGATAGTCTAAGCCAAAAGAGTGGTATCAACCTAAGTCACTGATATACAATTGAGATGGGTTGTTAAAGAAGGAGGATTGTTAGTAAAAAAATAGAGAAGAACAATGAGTATCCTCTGTAAATATTAGGTTAAAATGAAGAAGTGTCATTGGTGCAATTTCTCCATATTTTATTATATTTTTAAGTGTGTTCCAAGGACCGGCGATCTCCATCATCCATCCAATTTCTCAGTGGACTTGACCCTGTGAAAAACCCTTCCGGCATATAGAAAATATATTGCCCAAAAATTATAACTGATGGCTTGATCAGCCCCTCGCTCAACATCAAGCTTACATGCTCTTCCAATACTTCTTTTTCTCATTAATTTTAGGGGGTAAAATGGGAATCCATGAGGAAGTTCAGACATTTCTTTGAATTGAAAAATCAAATTAACAATGGGGGAAGATGACGAATTTTTTTTTCATCAAATTCTCCCACAAACTCATGGTATTCTGCTGGAAATTCCTCCGCCAGCATAACTCCCATGATCTTGGATTTATCTGACATATACTTTCTAACTATCAACCTCTATCTTATTGGAGGGCCCACATGAAGGTTCAAGGTAATTGCGCAGAAAGGAAGATCAATCTGCGGTCAAAACTGATACCACCACCGCATCCCCAACACCACTTGGTGGGTCAGATCTCCATTGCATAATATTGCTCCTTGAACCCAAATGGACTCTGCCATACTCCTATTAAAGAGACTTACTAGCGATGAGGGAGCCCTCTGTGACACATTGACAAACGCAAACTCTAGACCCTTCTGATTCTTCAACTTCGATTTTTTGGTTAATTTGAGCTTGACGTAATTTTTCCCTGCCCCTGTTTTCACTAGGGCCATCACCTCTTCCTTTCCATCATTTGTGCATAGCTCCACTGAGATAAATAAATGAGGATAAAGCAAAGAGGCAGATTTATTATAAATTAATTTTTGAATTGTGAGTTTGTGGGTGACAATTACTTGGTCATGTTCTCCTTCTCATGACCGTGGCTCTCCACCTTACTGGAATTTCTATGGTCCCTTGTTAGGACCCCTGTACATTTCCAAATATTCTTGGGTCTGCATGCCAGACCTCTGACCAGGCCAACCACCCATCGGAGATTGACCTTTTGCATGGTGATAGGAGCCTTGTGCCAGTCTCATGCCAATGCCAATTGTTTTTCAACCTATAGGGCTAATGCAACCTCCTCCACCAGTGTACACTTGGCTTTTGCTGCCATCATGGCCGCCAGTAGATCTTCCTGTAGTACTTGATATAGCATTCATGAGTATTGTGAATCAGCCACCTAGGCCGCTTTGCCAACAGATGAAAAATCTGTGCATAATACTCCACTGAGCTACACCCTTGGCTAACCATCAGGAGCGCTGACCATGCTACATATTTTGCCTCATCCATTCAGGCCAAATGGTTGAGATAATTCACACACTCATCCATGGAACTTGGTAGGTAGCCTTGTTCTTCAATCAGCTTTTGCACCCATCCTTCCAAGTCTTAAGGTAATTAATCCACAATTTGGGCTATCTGGAGCGAGAAGGGGGCTTTCCACCTCTCTCCTGTGCCAAATGTTCCTGAAAGCAAATCTGCACTACTACCTGGTGAATTTTGTCCAGCGCCTCCATGGACAGGGCTAATCGCCTGTTGTTTGATTTGGACATTACCTGGATTTCTACTGCATTTGGCATTGTGACACCCCATATCCTCTCCACCTCATGCATTAAAAAGGCCAGCAATAATCCAAACCTTATTACATTCAATAAATTTCAGTAACATTTCTCCCCTCATGAGATCTCTCCTCTTGGGGGCTCCGCAAGTCAGGAAGGAAAGTATTTGAGTTCTGTTTAATGCAATGGTCAGGTTTGCGCCAGTATGCTACAAAAGAGTTAGGTAGTACCGCCATGTCCCTGACCATATAACTGACAACCAGGCAGAGATCCATTCCTGAACCTGCACACCATGCCTGGATGTCATAACAAAATCTCAAATCACAGTCTCAGCAACTCTGCATGCAAATAGCAGGGTCTGGACCCAGGGCAGCGGTAAGAATGAAGCCAAAGCCTGACCTAGATCGTTTGTTGAGCTCATCATCCAAATTCTTTTTGATATGAGTTTAAAGATTAAAAGTATGTAAAACAAGCAAGCAAATCTCTCTTGATTATTGTACAATTTCTTTTAATTGAAACTAAATTTTTAGTTATTGATTTCCCTTTTAAATAGCACTGCAAAAATACTTGACTAGGCTCCTTTAACCCAAGCTTGTGAAGGATAACCAGAATATCATTTGTGAAGGCTCAATCTCTCATTTAATTATCATCTGGAGTTTTGGGATGCTGGTGCAACATTCCATTGGATCAGCCTCTGTTACAAAATTTCCGACTTTGTACCTTTGACGCCCCATTCCTGATCCACTCTTCTACCAAACTTGATTAATTGTAGTCAACCTTCAAATTCTCATTGGAAACTGAGATCTCACCAATCAGGTTGATGTGCATACCAGGCTGTTCCTGATCTTTTACATCTTCTGTCCCAGGAAAAAGTCACTCTGCAGGGATTCTCTATTGTATTTATTTGTTTCTACACTTCACAGGATCAGAATAAGATGTGTGTTAGTAACTCAGCGTGCTAAGAAAAACCTGGCTTTCTTTATGGGTGTTCTATAACCCACAAGAACAGCCAAAGTCCACATGGCACCACTGGTTTCAAGGGAGTGCAAAAAGAGATGCTTAGAGAGAATATGGAAGATGTATAATTTAGGGCATTGCGGCCCATTTACTGTTGAGATAAAAAAAATAGATAAAAAATGAAATACTTTTCTATAAATTCTTTTTTTAGTAAATATTAAAACTAGTAAACAATAACTAACACCCTACCATAAGCAGGGTGAAAGTCTTTTGTTGTTATAGGGGAGGGCTGTTAAGCTGACCATGATAATAGGTAATGTTTTCCAAGTTTTAATCCAATAACAAATGTATCCAGAATTATCAATTTTTTACTCAATAGTATCAGCCAAAATCTTGAACTAATTGCAGGTCATTTTTCTCAAATTATGATTTTCATTTATGCTTTTTTAAATTTGGAATGGATTGTCAGATTCAATCGCTGTTTTAATCTTTTGCCATCAACTTTTTGACATAATTTGACTTGTTGGGTAAGTTTTTGCTAATAGGTTGACTTCTGGGTGAACCACCTATTGGGGGCAGGGAATGAGGACCATGGTAGAGAGATTTTTGGTTTTTCAAAGTCTGCACAAGGTTGCAGGATTTATATAACAATTAAATTCTGCTCATTTTGATATTTGGATGGGTTTGGGCTGAGGGGTGAATGGGAAAAGGCATTTGGCAAACAGGGAGAGGCAGCACCCACCCATCTTTTATCTAGGGTATTCCCTAGGTCAGAGACTTGGGTTTGGGGCAGAGCCTTGAGTTTAAACCCTCCTTGGCCCTAAAATGATGCACGCCCCTGTCCAGATTAATGTCTGGCACCTAAGGCCTTACAATGCGGGATTATACTCATCACCCCTTACTTTACCCTAAAGCTAGAGCTCACTTATGGAGTTAACTTACAAGGTCATATCAGACTGCAGGTAGATTAAACACCATTGTCAACCATTTTTTAGTTTGTGGTCTCCATAATACTCTCATACATAGGATAGAGGGGTGTCCCACATCTAGGATAATCTGGATGGAAGTTATCCATCTGTTCCATCTTCCTAAACTTAGTACATTCTACCCTACCCATTATCATGTACCCAGCTAATAAAGACTAAACTGGGCTACCAATCAGGGTGACGTGAAAACCCAGTGGATAGCCCAGAATGCTTGGGCACAGCGGTCCAAATGACTTGGATGAGCGCGGTTCTAGTGGGAACATGAGGGAAGAAAAAGTTTAATAACGTACAAAGGCCCCCAAAGCAAACAAAATGGTTGCAATGGGGGCAACTGCAAGTCTTGCAGGGGTAGCCTCCAAGAGCGAGGGAAGCAGGGAGGATGACAAGTGTGTGTGTGTGTGTGTGTGTGTGTGTGTGTGTGTGTGTGTGTGTGTGTGTGTGTGTGTGTGTGTGTGTGTGTGAAGGAAAGCTCCTCCAGGGTTTGCATTTTCAGGCCTTCAGGTTAAAAAGAGATAAGGTTGTGGGTCAACAAGGGGCAGACTAACGTCCGCTACATGATCAGTGATGGGAGAAGGGTAGAAAGGGGGCCCACGCAGAGTGTCAGGGGCTGATTTCTCCCTGAACGGGGTGATCCAGGCCCCTTGGGAAAGCGATATCTTTAATGGGTGGATCAGGTGGTGGCCCCAACTCTGCAAATGACGGAATAGAAGCGCTCTGGCACTGTCCCACCTGGAGAGCAGCTTCTGGGGAGCTTATGGCAGAGCAAACAACCAGATTTGTGCCAAACGAGCGTGCAATAGTGGCTGGCAAAGCGGATCCATTGTCCAGAGAAAATTGAATTATTAAATTTATGATGTGCTTCCAGGTGGCGGGTCAATCAACTTTAAAATCCAGGTGATAAACATCATAAGGAGGATCTGTGCAACGTTACACTTTGTTGGATTGATTGGTGGAATCTTAGTATTTGCAATAGAGAAGATGGGGCCACAACAAACTGAGTGAGGGTAGTGAGGTTATTTTTTGCAAAATGTGATGAGAGTAGTAAATGAACTGACAACAGTCCTTGTGAAGGGATGTTTCCTTGAGAACTGGGAAAATTGCTTGGAGGAGGTGTTACAGGATTAATCATTTATGCATTGTGATGGTATCTGGTTGGCTAATGGGTAGGGGAGTGGGTGTGCTTGAGAGCCTGGAAAAATTCAAAAAAAACTTTTATATATTTTCTCATATTCTAGGGCTCAAACCAGGTTCACGGTGCTGATTTGGGACCTGACCACCTGAATTAGACTGCTTGCACATCCAAACTACTCAAATATGTCCCAGAGGGCGATGTCATGGTTAAATGACATCATAGTGTGGACCAACTTAAGGATAAGGCTGGGCGACAGGAGGCCCAGAAGGTAAAGATTCATGCCCTTCTTGACCTGTTGGAAATTTGGTTGACCGCATTGTCAATCCCGCTTGCCAATTATAAATTTAAATTGATGGTTTTTAAAGCAACCAATTGTTTGGAAATAGTTGCCAACTAAATTATTAGACATAAATATCAAAGGATATAATCTGACGGTTGGTTTTGATTGATATTTTGTCCAGGATCATCCCTGACTAAACTATTAGTCATAATTAGCCAAAGGACCTAATCCAATGAAGGAATCTGAATACTATTTTGTTGTGGATCATCCCTGACTAAATTAGTAGACAAATTTCATTAAAGGATATAATTCAACGATTGAATGATTAATATTTCGTTGGGCATCATGCCTGACAATATTAATTAGGTAATTTGATGAGGGCATGATTGCAGATTGTCAGATTGCTATAATGAATCATTACAGCAGAGGTGCTTAATGATTAGGGTTGTTTTAATGAAGCTACCGAAGCGTTTTAACGCTTGTTTTGGCAGTAGCTAGTAGTAATCAGGTAACACAGCCCCAGACCATCTGTGTACAGTTCCTAATACTTGGGGATGGTTGCCAATCCATAAAAGGTTACACTGCAGGGGATTAATTAAGATAAAGACATTCACTACCATCTGAAGTTAATCCCAAGGTTTAGAAGTTTTGGAAAACTAATCAGATGATTTTCAGAGAATGATCTGAAAAGTTGTCTGCCTTCTGCCTATAAAAACCCCTAGCATTTTCTAGTAAAAAGCAAAATTAAACTGAAAATATTTATATTTACTTCTAAATTGAAGATTGAAAGGAACAAAGATCCCTAGTTGCTTTTCTCAAATACAGTTTTCCATAGTGGATTAGTTGCACTTGTGAAGACTCAACCTACTAGTTGTCACCATACAACTAGTGAAATTATTATTCAACAACCAACCTGTGCAGTAAACGTACCCAAACGTTTACATTTAGTGCTTACTACAGGGGGTGTAGTTGAGTCTTGTCAAGAAGTACCACCATGTCATCGGTGAAGGGAGAGATTTAGCAGTTATGAAATGAGCTGTGTTAGTGTGAATCAGACCACTCTAATGTCAGCAGCTCAGGCTGATGTATCCCTAATGGAGAATCGCCTTTTAAGGTGGAAGAAGATGTCAACCTTGTCACAGAAGTTAATAATGAATTATTTGGAAAGACATCTGAGTTAGAGCAGAAATATTTTAAAGTGGAGAAGGAGCTACTCCTTCTCAAAGTAGCACTTCAAGCTAAGGCTGGAAAAAATCAGATATTATGGGAAAAACATAGTCAGCTCCAGAAAAAAGTACAAGATGGGAAAAACATAAGTGTACTTGTATTCATGTGGACTTGGAGATTGGGGATTAGGACCTATATGAAGATGAAATAATATAGGGAGCATTCAGCCTACTCAAAATAGCCATGTGCCTATGCCGCCATCCTGGCGATGACCCCCAACAACACACCAACTGGCACTAGAATGGCTAGCCGCACTACTTATCCTACAAATGAGCATGTGGAAACCAAGGAATTTCGGCCCACCCCAAAATTGCCACCCTTTTATTGGGATAATGCCCCAGCTTTCTTCAGATTGTTCAAAATGACCATGTTTGGTTTCAGTGATCACTAAGAAGCTGTTACTGTTATCAATTGGGTTGACACCACTTGTCTAAACTTGGTATTACCCCATTTGTGAGGGGAAAATTGGTCCTATAAAGAGGCAAAAGATGCAATTATAAAGGAATTCGAAAGCCCTGAAAAAATGGCTAACCAAAAACAGGAGTTCATGGGAATACAATTCTGAAAAATTAGAACCCTAGGAGAATTCGCCGACTGTTTTACAAAGAAGCACAAATCCTGATGAGAGCTGATAGCCTGAGTGATTTTGATTCTCGTATTGCTATGAAGGCAGCACTCTGACCCTAATGGGATTTACACTGAATCATGTCATCAATCTTCACCAGTAGTAACACTACTTCTCAAATGATGGAGAACCTGAAAGAATTGGCTTCTACTTTTGATGCACCAAATTGAAGTGTGAAACAACAACAGCCTTTTAATTCAAATTTGGTAAAAAAATCCCAAGCCCAAAGAGGATTTCCCAAATTGAATGTGGAAAAACCCCAGCGGTCCAAAATGGTCTAGTAATGCTCCACATTTTACTTGTAACAGATGTGGAAATACTGGACACTATGCTGCCCAGTTCTGGACTAAGAAACCAAAACATCATGTGAACTTTGCTCAGGAAAACAATACCTATGAGGAGTCAGGAAAAGGCCCTGAGGCCTATATGAGGAATGATCTAAATCCGTAAATTGCCCAGTTCCCCCAGAAAAGTTTGAAAAAAATTGATATCTCCGACCTGTTTGAAGATGAACATGTTCTTGAAACCCCCAGCGGAGCACAGGTCCAAATATACACACTTTAACTGGATCAATTACAAATGGAATTAATCCTGAAATTATATCAAAAGTTGCCCAACCTTACACTCGTCAACTGTTTGAAAAGGCCCAAAATGCTGATGACCAAGATGAATTGCTAAAGATGAAGTTGGAAGACGTTAATGTTTCAATTCCTATAGCTACCATCAAAGATTCATTTCCTGATATATCAGCCCAAATTATTCACACTCTGTAAATGGCAACCGATGCCACTATACATTCAGTAAACAACATTTCCCACTATTCTGAGTGTACTTATGCCGACATTTTGGTTAAATGCGCAGAAGTAAGGGCTATTATTGATAGTGATGCACCAATCAATATTGTGTTTACCAAATTGGTAAAACGTCTAAAGATTTCGCCAGATATAGCACATTGAAAGCAGTATGGTACTGCTGGGCCCAATCCTACTACCTCCTGTGGGGCTTATAGTGCCTTAACTCTTCGTTTTGGATCTCTAGTTGTGTCTGAGCCAGCAATTGTTCTACCTAATCAAAATTATGATATTCTCATTGGCACTGACTTCATGCGGAAATATGGAGTAAAGTGTGACTTTGTGGCAAATACTATGACAATCTTAGGCCAGACACTACCATTGATCTATCATTGGAAGGGGGATGCCCCCCTCACATGAAGAAATAACTTTATAAACGTGATATATAAGGATGGCATCCTTCCCATTGGTTATAAACTAGTTGGGAAGAAGATTTACCCTTTACCAAAACATGTGAATGAAAACCGAGGGATCCCACTCTGAGTAAAAAAGAAATTAATCCTACTGCCTGGGATGCAGACAGTGGTCAATACTGGACTGACTCTGAAAATTCCTGAGCAATTATATATAGAAATCGAGGCTCCCTGGCGAAGATCAAGAATTGAACCTTGGGTAGCTACAGAGATCCTAATTCCTGGTCATGGGGAAATTTGTATTCTATTAGCCAATCTGGGAAAAATGCCGATGATAATCAAGTGAAATCAAGTAGTTGCATTCACCCAGTTAATCCCTATAACAGAGCTACATTCCTTCCACGAATTTGGGGCTTTCTAAGAAATGGATTACCCAATTTGGCTGGATGCATTTATACATTAATCTCTTGGGAACAATTGTCAGGATAAATTAAAGATCAGCAAAATGAAATATAGGCTTTATTCAAATGATATCAAACTATTTTCACTCAAAATGACCACGATCTTGGGTGTGCAGAAAACGTACTCCATTATATTGACATGGGGGAAGCTGCCCCGATTAGAATGAGACCTATTCAGATGTCCCAAGCAGATGAGGCAATAGTTGCAAAAAAATAGAACAGTTGTTGGAGCAAGGATTGCTTGTGCTTTCATCCAGCCCATGGGCTAGCCCAATATTAATCATCAAAAAAAGGACAGGTTGAATTGGGTTGTAATCAACTATCGCCATCTTAATAAAATCACAAAAAAGACTCTTACCCCTTGCCGCGAGTTGATGACGCGTTGGATCAGTTAGGCTAGGCTAAATTCTTTTTGGCGATGGACCTCATCTCGGGGTATTGGAAGATTGATATGTCACCTGAGGATCAGGTGAAGTGTGCCATAATAACGGCACAAGGGCTATACCAACCTACGTGGATGCCCCAAAGCTTATGTAATGCCTCTGCAACTTTTCAACGGGTTATGGATACCATCTTATGTGACCTCAAATTGTCCTAAGTTCTAGTCTATCTAGATGACATCAATGTATTTAGTCAAACATTCACCGAGCGCTTACAACACTTAGAGGAATTATTCAAGAAATTAGCTGCTGCCAATCTTAAAATCAAGCCCCAAAAGTGTCACTTCTTCAAGGAGCAGCTAGTATACTTGAGCTTCGTTATAAACGCAGATGGTTTATAACCTCAAAAAAGAAAAATTGATGCTATTGAGCAGATGCCATTGCTAAAAAGTGTTCAGGATATACAAGTCTTTTTTAGAATGGTCAGTTATTATTGCCATTTTATTAAGGACTTTGCATATATAGAGGATCCATTATTCCATCTACTTAACGATCCAAGAAAGGGTTAAAATGGAATAAAATGGCCCAAGGAGCATTTGACAAATTATGGCAATACTTGACAACCAGCCCAATACTCAAATATTCAAACTTTGACCAACCGTTTATTATACAATCAGATGTATTGCTCATGGCAATTGGTGCCATACTTAGTCAAGTGGATGAACAAGGCAAAGAATACTTAGTGGCATATGTCAGCCATATCTTAATTAAGGCCAAAAGGAATTATACAGTCACCAAGTGCAAATGTCTTGCAGTTATCTACGCTTGCAAGCAATTTTTGTTTATATTCATGGGATGCATTTCAAGGTTGTAACCAATCATGCAACTCTTCGTTGGTTGCATAACTTAGAAGAATACAAGGGAAGACTAGCACAATGGGCTTTGAAATTGCAGGCATATGACTATGAAATCGAACATCGCACTGGGGATAAAAACCAAAATGCTGACAGATTATCCCAACTACCGGCAATTCTTGCATTACAAGATTATTCTGATGACCTATTTGAATAATTGGTTAAAGGAGAGTTGGAAGATGAGCCACCAGAAGTTCAAATGACATTATGAGAAGCCATGGAGGGAACAGAACAAAAGAATGAACAGTTATTCAAAATAGTGAGTGATAAAAGGCTTCTGTTCCCAAAACCATCTGAATGAATGGAAATAATTCGCACTGCTCACAAAGTTATCAGTCATGGTGGCTTCAAGAAAACTCTGGAGCATATTCGCCAATATTACTATTGGGAATCATTGAACTATGATACAGCAGATTTCCTTTCCTGTTGTACAGAGTGTCAGCTCCACAAGCTACACAAAAATGTGGCTGGATATCAGTTAGTGCGACCAGGATTTGCTGGCATACAGTATTAAATGAAATCATGGGACCTCTAAGTACAAACACTGGAGTAATGTGATATATCATAGTTGCAATTGATCACCTGACTTGATGGATTGAAACCAAGGTATGGTATGGGTCAATGCAATGAATACTTCTAAGTTTATTCTGGATCAAGTGATATATCTGCATGGCTGTCCTCAAGTGATACTGAATGATAATGTAATAAACTTTACCTCATTTGTCATACCCCAATTAAATGAATTGATGGAAATTAAAGGGTCATATTGGTCCCATATCAGCCAGAGACAAATGGACTAGTTGAGAGAGTGAACGCTACTTAGCTGCTATGTTACAAAAGTTGATTGCAGGAAAACGTCTACTTGGGCTTCATACTTTAGTTTGGTGACATTCGCCTATAATTCCAGCTATCATTTCTCCACTGAAAACACCCTTTGAATTTTTATACAGAAGAAAAGCCGCCTTACCACCAATTCTATACTCAGCATTGGAATTAACATCAGGGATGAGTCCAGACCAATATTTAAAACAATTAACCAACATTATGATTGCTTTCAATCCCAAGCGCTTGCCAAAACCCTTCAGAAAAGGATCCAGGCTAAAACATATGATGATAAAAAACCACCACCCATAAAAAGATTCAAAATTGGGAATAAAATATCCTATTATGATATGCATGGATTTGGCTGACAAAATAAGCTGGATGCCTTATGGATAGGTCCCTTAGAAGTAATTTCCAAATCAGCAATGGATGCCTATATGATCAAAAATATCCTCAATGGTCATATATTAAAATAAGTTCATAGCAATTATTTAAAAAAGTGGACCAAAAAGAATACATAAAAAAAGAAAAAAATAATTAAACACCACTAAAAACATAAAAAAAGAAAATAATTTGATTATATGAAAATTTAAAAAAATCAAATTTTAATTACTTGTACTCAAAATCATTGGGCATTGTTCCCTACTACTGTCAGAAGGGCCAGCTTGGGTTGCAACTGAGTCCATCGGAAATAGTCCCAAGGAACTAAAGTATATTGTCCCTAGAAATGAAGAAGATCCGCTCTGAATGCAAAAGGAAGCTCAACCTGGGGTGATTACAGGTTTTCCAGGCTATGGCCAGTGTTGAGGCCAAATAGTCCTGGTATGGCATGAGGCCATATGACCACGCTCAACAGAGGCGGCAGCGTGAAGGGGACCTCTGAACTAATGATATGGTTAAGTCCAGTAGATGGACCTCTGAACTAGGCTTGTTAGTTAAGTCTTGATAAGAAGCAAGTGCTTCTGAAAAACTGTCTCGCTGGGTAATCTGGTCAAGTGGGGGGATGTGTTGGAAATTTGGTTGACCATATTATCAATCTCGCTTACTGATTATAAAATTAAATTGATGGTTGTTAAAGCAACTGATTGTTTGGCAATGATTGCCAACTAAATTATTAGTCATAAATTAAAGATATAGTCCAATGGTTGGTTTTGATTAAAATTTTGTTGGGGATCATCTCCAACTAAATTATTAGTCATAATTAACCAAAGGACCTAATCCAATGATGGAATCTGAATACTATTTTTTGGGGGATCATCCCTGACTAAATTAGTAGACAAATTTCATTAAAGGATATAATTCAACGATTGAATGATTAATATTTCGTTGGGCATCATGCCTGACAATACTAATTAGGTAATTTGATGAGGGCATGATTGCAGATTGTCAGATTGCTATAATGAATCATTACAGCAGAGGTGCTGAATGATTAGGGTTGTTTTAAAGAAGCTACCGAAGCGTTTTAACGCTTGTTTTGGCAGTAGCTAGTAGTAATCAGGTAACACAGCCCCCAGACCATCTGTGTACAGTTCCTAATACTTGGGGATGGTTGCCAATCCATAAAAGGTTACACTGCAGGGGATTAATTAAGATGAAGACATTCACTACCATCTGAAGTTAATCCCAAGGTTTAAAAGTTTTTGGGGGACTAATCAGTTGATTCAAAGAATGATCTGAAAAGTTGTCCGCCTTCTGCCTATAAAAACCCCTAGCATTTTCTAGTAAAAAGCAAAATTAAACTGAAATATATTTATATTTACTTCTAAATTGAAGATTGAAGGGAACAAAGATCCCTAGTTGTTTTTCTCAAATACAATTTTCCATAGTGGATTAGTTGCCACTTTTGAAGACTCAACCTACTAGTTGTCACCATACAACTAGTGAAATTATTATTCAACAATCAACCTGTGCAGTAGATGTAACCAAAAGTTTACATGACCTCAGGCACACAGTAGACCAACGCTGGGTACAAGCCAAGTATTCCCAGGTTGGTAATAGTTAGGTGCCTAGCGCCCAGCCCCTTACTTTTACTCAGGCATTAAAACGGATGGTTTACTCAATTAATTCAGATGGTTCAATTTGGTTAGTTGAGGAATGGGATTTTAAAACCCGTTCCATTTACAAAATCACATGTTTGGGTTGGATCCAACTTCAATTGGTTACTTGAGTGAAGTCAGTTTAGGTGTTTTCTACCAATTCAGATGGTAGTGTTTGCCTAATGGTGGATTGGTGCTTAAGACCACTTCGTAGACTCCAAATTTTCCCAACAAAGTTTAATTATATTTTCTGCAACCAACATTCCTTGTTAGTCGACTTCCCAATAAGCATTTTCCCGTTTTACATTTTATTTATAATATTTTGAACAATCTTGTGTGTAAACCTCTCCAAGGAGATATCGTGCTCCATTAACCTTTACTTTTTCAATATGATCAAGCTATCCCCTAGTGCACCGTTGGCTCGCCCAGGTTCCCTCCAACATGAGTCGCTTACCCCTTTCCTCATTGTGCACCGCGTTGCTTTTGGTGGGTTAATATTTATAAAAATCGCACTTCTCTGCCTAAGTTGTTATTACTCCAGCAGCCTCTGCTGGGCTCTAATAACTTTTGTACTAATGACAAGTACCCTGGCGTTGGCCTTGTGCACCGTGCACTACCACGCTGGGAACAGGAGAGTTATAGACGCTCTCCTTATATCAGTTGACTAACCACCTAAAATTATGTGCACAATTTTTTCCATGTGGGACTTTTCCAAAGTGCAAACAGTGGGCGCTGGCTGTGAGCTTCAGTTGTGGTCAGCTGCACCATTGTTTCCTCTTTTTCCTGAAGGTTGGAGAATCTTGGCATTATTTTGGCTGCCTCCAACTGAAAAGTACCCACCTTTCACGCTTGTACCTGGTGGATATGGATGCTTCTGGTTCTGAAAGTCATGATTCTTCAAACTTTCCGCTAAAAATCACAAATTCAATTTAAATAAATGGGGTTTACTTTGGCCTCGCGTTCTGATGATGCAGGTGGAATTGGCGCAGATGGTCCTGGGGGTGTTGGCTTTAGATAACAGCGTGCATTCTGTTGCTGTTGATGGATAGGGTAGTTTGCATCTAAAAACGCGTTTTAAAACAAAACCTTATCTCTACCTCTGAACCATTTATTAGCTCTTATGGCCTGGATAAGGACCTTATTCTGGTATATCAGATTACCCCTGAGAACCCACGTTTGACCCCTACTATGATCTGGGGCACTCAGGAAGTGGAAAAATAACTTCATTTTAAATATAATAATTATATGCACCTTCAGAAGGTTAAGTGGGATATGTGGCCTTATTAGTAAGAGTGGCCCACTATCCCTCACCTTTCTATAATTCCAAAACATACCCTGAAGGCTTGCTCATTCCAGAGGAAGAATTTTCAGGTGAAGTAGTGGCATTTTCTGCTTCGAATAAATACCATTATGGATACTTCTTATTGACCACTACCCTTACATCCCCTTTGAAGAAGTTCAGCACAACTATTTAATGGATACCGGTGCCTCTAATAATTTTATTGACCAAGACCTTGCTGACTACCTTGAGTTAAGTTACTCACCAGGTGGTATGGTTAGAGGCAGGGCTTTCAAGGTATCCCTACGCTGAACTTCATGGGGGTTAGTGGACTACCAGGTGGGCGCCTATCTTCTGTCTGACCTTTTTAAGCTATCAGAAACCTCTTGTTCCCCATTATTTTAGGTGTAGAGTGGTGAAGAAAGTTTGACGTCAGGACTAATTTGAAAGAAAACACTCTATCCTTGTCTTTGTTAAATGGTCACAAGTTGACTGTTCCTTTGTCGAAGTATAACGCCCAGGGCAAATTGCCCCATTGGCTCAATGTTCACACTATTAATCTTGCCGCTTTGCTAAAGCCCTCTGTGGAGGTTCCCCTACCTTCTTGTTTGGAGGGGTTGGAATCTTCTTTTGATACAGCATCCGCTAACACACTTCCTGAGCACTCTGAATTTGATTTTGACTTCAAGCTTACTTTGGATCTGGTGTGTATTTCTTTCCCCATATACCCATTGACTGTCCGGGAGGAAGAGGTTTTAGATGTATGGGTGAAGGAGTAGTTGGCCAAAGGTGCCATCTTTCAGCGTACCTCCCCTGTTTGCTCCCCACTTCTCTTTGTGGAGAAGGCTGATGGAACTTTACATCCGTGTGTCAATTATGAAAACTTAAACAATGTGACTGTACCTGACCTCCATCCCATCCCATTGGATTCCCAGATTGCACGCTGTGGAAAAGGCAAAAGTTTTCTCCAAGTTGGACTGCCTCAATGCGTTCAACCAGATTTAAATTAAAAAGGGACAAGAGTGGTTAACCGCACTCTGTACCAGAAAAGGGATATTCCAGTTTTGGGTCATGTCCTTTGGGCTTAAGAATGACCCTGCTATCTTTCAACGCCACAATGATGCAGCGTTGGGGGACTTGTTAGAGGTATGCGCGGTTGCCTACATGGACGACATTCTGTTGTTTTCCCCTGACCATGAGTCCAACGTTGCACCTTTGGCAAGTGGTGGAGAGGTGAAAGGCAGCCAGTCTTACGCTGAAGATAAGCAAGTGTAAATTTTCAAGTCCCAGGTCACTTTTCTGGGCAACGTCATGTTTGACCAAGGAAATATGATAACTCCAGGCAAGAAGAAGGCAATTTGTGAGTGGCCTACCCCCACCTTATTGAAGGAATTGAGAGGCTTTTTGGGGACGTGTACATTCCTCAGGAAGTTCACGCCAAATCTTTACAAGGTGGCAGCACCCTTATATAAGGCTAGTGGTGCAAAGGTGCTTCAGTGGTCCTCCGTTTTATAGGATACTTTCCAAGCAGTAAAGTACACCCTGTTGTCCACGTCTGTCCTTCACCATGTTGACCCTTCCAAAGAGCTCATTGTGTCTACAGATGCCTCCAACTTCGCCATAGCGGCTGCCTTGTTACAAGTAGGCTAAGATGGGATAGAGCATCCGGTGGGATATTTTTTTAGGAAAATGTCTTTTCCAGAGTTGAATTACGCCGTTTATGATAAGGAGTTATTGGCAGTGGTGGAGGCGCTGACTTATTGGCGTCACCACTTACATGGCTCATCCCAACCTTTCTGGGTACAAATAGACCACCATGCCTTGCTGTACTACCGCGCTCCTCATGTCCTAGCCCACAGCAGACCCGTTGGCATGAGACCCTTGCCCAAATTACATTCACTTATGAGTTCACTAAGGGCAAGGATAACGGTTTGGCAGATGCTTTAAGCCGCAACCCTGCTTTAGCGCCTGATCCCAAAGAGGTAGAAGTTCATAACACACAGTTGATGATTCTGCCAAATAAAATTGTGTCCCAACATCTCTCTCCCCCAGCCAGCGGGCCAGCGCTTGCCCCTCTAGAAAATGCGGAGGAATATATTATGTTCAGAAATGTAGTCCTTTCTCAGCCACTAACAGCTGAGTATACTATGATACTTGCTAAGAGCGTTTTTATCAAGAGGATCTCTCCAGGGGCTATCGCATGAAGGATGAGATTGTGTGGTTTCAGAAGCGCCTATGGGTTCCTGCTGGACCACTGCGCCTGAAAATCATCCGGGACCATCATAATGGACTCACTGTTGGTCATCCTGGTAAAGCAAAGACACTGGAGTTAATATGATGCACGTACAATTGGAAGGGCTTTCCTTCTCAGGTGGGAGGTATTGTAAAGAGTGCCTGATCTGCAACCAAGTGAAGATGAATCGTCAACCTTTAGCATGGTTGTTGGTATCAGTTCAGAAAGCTGAAGGGCCCTGGACTTCCCTATCAGTGGATTTTATTGTGGAACTACCCATCTCTGATGGTTATGATGCCAACATGGTGGTTGTGGATCGTTTTATGAATTTCGCCCAGTTTATTCCCTTCAGAATGACAATAACCGCGGCTGAGATGGATAGGCTCTTCATCACTCATGTGTTTGCGCTCCATGGGGTTCCCCAAGAAATAATCAGTGACCGGGGACCCCAGTTTACCTCTGTCTTTTGGGAAGAGTTGTGTAAGATTTTTCAGATTCGCCCCTGCCATTCAACTGCCTATCACACCCCCCAATTAGATGGGAAGACTGAACGAGTGAACCAGTGCTTAGAACATTTTCTGCGGTGTTACAGCGCCACATATCATTCAGATTGGGTCTCTCACCTCCCTATGGCCCAATTCAGTTACAAAAACACTTTGCATTCTTCTATAAGTTGTTCCCATTTTTTCGCCAACCATGGCTTTAACCCCTTTAACATGGATCCTAGCTTAGGTTATAAGGTTGAAGCGGTGGTGGACTTTGCCAAAACTATCAAGAAGGTCCACCAGGGGTTTTCCACAAGTTTGGAGGCGGCAATGCAAGTTTATAAGGAGAACGCTGATGGTAAGCACCGAGTGGGTCCAGCTTATAAGGAAAGGGATTTTGTGATTCTTGATGCTCGTAACATCCCTAATAAGCAGCCATGCAATAAGCTGGGACCAAAGAGGATTGGCCCTTATCGCGTGGTTTGAAAGATGGACCATGCCTCATACCAGCTAGATCTTACCTCTTCATTTTTGGATCTTCTCTGTCTTTCATGAGAGCAAGTTGATGTTGTTCAAGGGCCCCCCACCGGAGACTCCTGAGGCCTATCTCATGGATTGGGCGCCAGAGTGGGAAGTGAAAGAAATAGTTGCCTCCCTCCGTGTTAAAAGAAGACTTGAGTACCTGGTATCCTGGAAGGGCTTTGACGCTGCATAGAACAGTTGGGTTCCAGCATGCAACTGTGTGCATGCCCAAGATCTTATTAAAGCCTTTCACAAGCGTTTCCCCCAGGCTGCTGGATCTTAACCCAAACCAACTGTTGCCACCATGAAGTTGGCCCCAGCCCACAAGAACTTTTCCTTTGTGCAAGACCATTGAGGGGGGTTGAGCCCCATCGGGAGGAGAGGGTAATGTCTTGGTTAAATGACATCATAGTGTGGACCAACCCTAAGTCTAAGGCTGGGCAACAGGAGGCCCAGAAGGTAAAGCTTCAGGCTCTTCCTGACCTCAGGCACACAGTAGACCAACCCTAAGTACAAACTAAGTATGCCCAGTTTGGTACTAGTGAGGTTCCTAACGCCCAGCCCCTTACATCAGCCCAGGCGTTAAAACAGATGGTTTACTCAATTAATGCAGATGGTTCAATTTGGTTAGTTGAGGAATGGGGTTTTGAAACCCGTTTCATTTACAAAATCACATGTTTGGGTTGGATCCAACTTCAATTGGTTACTTGAGTGAAGTCAGTTTTGGTGTTTTCAACCAATTTGGATGGTAGTGTTTGCTTATTGGTGGATCAGTGCTTGGGACCACTTTAGCAGACTACGAATTTCCCCAACAAAGTTTAATTATGTTTTCCGCGACCAACATTCCTTGTTGGTTTACTTCCCAATAAACATTTTCCCGTTTTACATTTTATTTATAATATTTTGAACGATCCTGTGCGTGAACCTCTTTGAGGAGGTCTCACTTCCATTAACCTTGCCATTTTTAATATGATCAAGCAATCCCCTAGTGCACCGTTGGCTCGCCCAGGTTCCCTCCAACATGGGTCGCTTACCCTCTTCCTCATTGTGCACTGCGTTGCTTTTGGTGGGTTATTTATTTTAAAGATCGCACTTCTCAGCCTAAATTGTTATTGCTCCAGAACCCTCTGCTGGGCTTTAATAACTTACTTACTAACAGCTGTTCCCTGGCGTTGGCCTTGTGCACCGTGCACTACCACTCTGAGAACAGGAGAGTTATAGACACTCTCCTTACAGGTGAGGCAACTGGGCTGAGTCATTTAATGCCCAGTATGAAACCTGAATCATGCCCTATTTGATTTTCTGTACTAGCCAGTCCAAATTGGTTCCCCATCCCCAAATTTGCAGAAAGGGCCTTGGAGTTATTACATGCAGTTTTTTTATTTGGCAAGAATTTCTAGGGGAGTGGGGAGTGTAAGGAGAGTGTCTATAACTCCCCTGTTCCCAGCGGGGTGGTGCACGGTGCACAGACACAACACCAGGTAACTAGTCATTAGTACTAAGGTGAGTAATGCTCCACAGATAGTGTTTGAGCTGAAGTAGCTTAAGGTGTTGGTGGTTAACGATATATAAAAGAGCAAAACCCAGACTAAAACCAAAGCAGGAGTGATCCCCAAAGTGGGGTCCATATCCAAGAGGTGCGCTGGGATGGAGTGCAAAAGTGGCTTGGGCTGGTGGGAACCAGGGCGGCCCAATGGTGCACCTGAGTAGAGAGTTAGGGTTGGTTAAAGCAAAAGGTTAACGTTGCAAGAGACCTCCTTGAAGAGGTCTAAGAATAGGTTTTCCAAGCTAATATAAAGGAAAATGATACTTAATGAAGGGTTTTTATTAGGTAGGAAGTCGACCAATGAGAGAGATTGGTCTTGAGTAATCAGATTTAAGGAAAATTGAGGGAAAGATCAATAGATGGAAGTGGTACTAAGCTGAGGTGCACCAATGTAAAAACTGCAAGGTTTTTTAATGCACAAGTTTGCTTAACTACTGACTTTGGGAATAAATATGAACTTGCTAATTGTATGAAGACAAATAGTGTTCAGGTAGGTTCACGCCAATATGCAACAAACAAATTGGTCAGTAAGAGCCATGTTACTGACCATACTAGGTATAGTCCTGCAGAAGCCCACCCTTTAACCTGACCGCCATGCCTTGTCATTGCCACGTATTCTTGAACCACTGTTCCCATGACTGTGCATATCAACAGCAAGGTCTGGGACCAGGAAAGGGGTGAAATGATGCCAACGCCACAACGAGCTCAATGGTTGAAGTCATAATTTTGATCTAAACTTCTTAATATTTTTAATAAATATTATCTTCTTATTAGCAAGAAATTTTCCCTTTATTCAATTTTTCCATTTTCTCAAAGAAGACGCAACTGCCCTTCAGGGCCGTGACATCCTCCCCTAAATAGTGCCCTGCTAGTATGGAATAAGCTCCTCCTCAGTTAAGCTCTTTTGAGCACCATCTTCATCATTTGCGAAGATTCCCCATCCCACCAGATCACCTTCCACACCATGCATAAGCCCAACATCATTCTGTGGATGCAATTTGGGTTTAGGATGGCGAATTTCCCCAGCTCCAACTTTCCGGAGTTTAATGCTCTTTGGATCAGGGCCACATTCAGATCAAATGCCACCCAATCTGAAGCAATTTACTGATCAGGTGCCTCCTGATCCGTCACATCACCCCCCTGTAAAGATCTGAACTCCTGGACCTTCTCTGGGCACTGTGCACAGTCCTCCTTTGTCTGCCATGTCGCCTCCTCCACCAGATATCCTTTCCACTTCACCAGCAGTTGCTTCTGGCCCCTCACCCATTTTGCATCCAATATCCATTTTATCTTGTATTCTGGCACATCCCCTTCCCTAGGGTTCAGCAGTCCTGAACGCTCCAAACCTATTCGTTTGAACACTTGTAACTGGGAAGCGTGAATCACCAGATGGGCTCTGGAACCTATTGGCAAACTTAACTCAAAGGCTACCCGATTAATGGCTTGGATGATCTGGTATGGGCCCAATAACTTTGGTCCCAGCTTACAACTCTTGACCAGGACAGCATAGTTCTTAGCCGCCACCAATACCCAGTCCTCGGGCTCAAACGTTGGATCCACCACCCTTTGTCAATCTGCCTGCCACTTCTGCTGAGTCACTGCCCGCTCCAAATCCCCCATAACTTCTTCCCAATATCTGACATGGTACGCGCCATCTCATCTGCCCCCTGACACACTCCGCCCACGGATCCCCCATTTGATCTAGGGTTGAGTCCATGATTCATGAAAAATGGCGACATTTCTGTTGAGTACTGGGAATGATTGTTGTGAGTGAACTGGGCCTTCTAAACCCACAAAACCCAATCATCCTGCTGATTGGACATGTAACACCGGAGATACTGCTCAAATATCTGATTCACACTCTCTGTTTGTCCATCAGATTGAGCATGGTAAGCCGAGGACTGTCCAAGCCTGATTTCCAAATTCCCCATCAGACTTGACCAGAATTTCAAAACAAATTGTGGACCTCGGTCTGAAATGATTTCCTCAGGTAAACCATGCTGGGAGAACACCTCATTAATTAAAATCCTCATTGCGTCCTTTACCAAAAAAATCCTGGTGCATGAGAAGAACTCAGCATATTTGATAAGTCAATCCACGACCACCATAACCTCATTCTTCCCTTGAACCTTTGGTAGACCCGTTATGAAATTGACACTAATTGAGCTTTAAGGGGCTTGCAGTATCGGCAGTGGATTTAACTTACCCAATGGAAGCTTTCTTGAGGGCTTTGCCCTCGCGCATACCAAACACTCCCACACGTACTTATTAACATCCTTATGCAGGCTTGGCCATGAATACTCCCATTGCACCAATTCTACCATCTTCTTCACTCCAGGTGACCTGCCAATGGATGATCATGAGAATCCCAGATTACCTCATATTGTAGCAATGGGTTGGGCACCCATATGCGAGAATTGTGGTATAGCAGCCCACCCCTCTTCATGAAAGCTTCATGGCACCCATGTGGCTATCCTTCCATCATCTCAGCTTTCAGTAGCTAGGCGAATTCTGATTTCCTTTGCTTCTGGAGGAATTCCTCCCCCAACTCACTTTCCCAATCCTCAACCATTGCAATTTGGTCTAGTCAGAACATTGTGGCTGTATTAAACTCCTCCAGTTCCTCCTTCTCATACATGAAGCCCCTGTCTCAACTCAACCAATCCGCTAGGACGTTTGACGCTCCTGGCATGTACTCCCCCTGAAAAGTCATAATGGACTAGCTCTACATGCCATCTGGCCTGCCGCTGGTTCATTTTTCTAGGCTCACAATAGTATTCCAACGCCTTGTGATCCATCCGAATAACAAAAGGATGCCAGACATAGAGTAGGTGATGCTGCCATTCCTGCAAGGCCGCCATCACTGCCAACAGTTCCTTATCATATATCAGGTAGTTCGTTTCTGCAAGGAGCACCTTATGGCTAAAGTAACACGTGGTGTTCCGGCCCATCTTCCCCTTCCTGAAGCAACACTGCGCCTACTGCATAATTTGAGGCGTCCATTTCCACCACGAATGGCCTCACAGGGTTGGATGGGCCAGTACAGGCATGGTAAGTAACTTATTCTTCATTGATTCGAAGGCCTGTTTCGCTTTCCTTCCCCATATGAATGGGACGTCCTGGGTCAAACGCGTAAGTGGTAAGGCCATTTGGGACAGATTCTTCACAAAACAACGCAGGAATTTCAATGTCCCAAAAAAAACTCCACACCCCCATCAGATCCGTAGGGGCCTTCCATGCCTGCACCACACACAATTTATCCGGACATACTCCCAATCCATTCTGAAAAACCACGTTGCCTAGGAACATTACTGAACTTTGGTTGAATTCGCACTTGGAAGGTTTCAATCTCAAACCCATCTTGCCAATTGCCCCAGAACTTCCCGGACATCTTGGACATGATCCTCTTGGGACCATGAAAATACTAAGATATCATCCATATAGGCGGCATAGCAACAACTGATCATTCCTCCAAGGACATAATCAATCATTTGCTGGAACACCACTGGAGCATTTCTAAGCCCAACCAGCATCACGCAATACTGATAAACCCCCAGGTGGCACTTAAACGCTGTGTATTGCTGATGCTCCAGTATCACTGGTACCTGATTAAATGCAGCCATAAGGTCAAGTTTTGTAAACATTATGCATCCAGTAACCATTGGGAGAATATCCTCCACTAAGGGCATCAGATATGGATCAGGCTTGGTGACTGTGTTCAGATGGCGGAAATCTACACACGGGCATAATTTTCCACTTGCTTTTGGCACTAGTAATACAGGAGACACAACTGGAAACATAGAAGGCTCAATTTACCCTTTGTCCAAAATCGACTTCACATGGCCCTCCAACGCTTCTCTGGCCCATTCATTAAGAGCATATACCGGACACCCCCTGGGAAGCTCCATCCCCTCCTTGAACTGGAATGAAAATGCAAAAGAACCCATAGTGGAAAAGGCGAGTTTCCAATAGGACCAAATACATCAACAAAGTCACTATATTGGGCTGGTAACTATACCTCCTGCATCCTACCCAAGCTCCTGCGACTGCTTGGAAAATCACACCCAACCTCCATCTTCCACTTCATCCAAGGCTAATCTGTGGTGTCAAGGTGAATCATCTTATGCGGCAAATCAATCTGAGGCTGGAAATGATGCCACCATTGCATCCCCAGTACCACAGGATGAGCCAGATTTTTGATTGCACAGAGACCCTCTTTTAACCAAAACGGGTCCAGCCAAATGACTACCAAGGGCTCTAAGCTCCATGATGGAGCTCTTCTTGACACATTGGCGAACACCACCTCAGGTCCCTTCTTCATCTCCAACTTCAAACGTTCTGCTAAGGCGAACTTTACATAATTTTCCTAAGCCCCTGTATCCATCAGGGCCAGCACCTTTCTGTTCGACCATGTGAGTATAGCTCCAACAGAATAAATAACCTAGGGTAAAGCAAAGAAGTAGATTTAATGTTTGAAGCATTCTCAGATCTTAAATTTGCAAATAAGGTAGGTCTAGGACTATAACTCTTCCCAGGTCCCTGATCTTTTCTTCCCGACTCCTCACCTTTTCCCTGGTTGAACCCCATGGATAATCCCAAAATTCCTGGTTAATCCCTGCCAACCCCCTCGACCTCTGCTGGCCACTGCAGGCGACTGGCCCCTTCCCAGGGACATAGAATCTTCCCACCGGTTATGCGCCAAGGCCATTTGTTTCTCCTCCTGCAAAGCAAATGCAATTTCTTCTGTCAGTGAACTCTGAACCTTAGAAGCCGCCATGGCGGCTAACATATCTGTTTTCAGCCCTTATCTGAACATTCGCAATAATTGCAAATCTGAGACTCACGCTGCTTTTGCTAATGGATAGAAAATCCAACCATATTCTTCAACCAATCCTCAACTCTGATACACCATCAGCAAAGCTGACACCATGCATCATCCTGCGCCTCAACCAGGCAGGCAGCCTGGTTGATCCAATCAACAAACTCGTCCATGGATCCTGGGAGGTGACCTTGCTCCTTAATCAACTCTTGCACCCACCCAGCCAGATTGTCATGGAAATGGCAGAAGAAGTTTAGACCAGCCTGCCAGTTGGGATGCGTATGCACCCAAAAAGCAAGCCAGAATGCCAGAGGCATTGCTGACTAAATGACTAGATATGGAGCTGGGCATTGGGAAATGACGAATATGTTGGTACAACACAATAGTGAGTATGATCCCGACAATGAACCACACTGAGCCCACTCCCAACCCAAGGGGTCTTGCTGTAGGGGTTGGGATCACTGAGATAGTCTCGATGAGTTCTTCAGCATATGGGGCCATTTCAACTGGGGCGGCAAGGAGACAGAAAACCTCTTGCAATTGGTGGACATAAGGCCACAAGATCCCCATGTATTTCTTCCAGAAATTAGTGATACCGGGGTTGTAGAGCCAAAAATATTGGACTCGCTGTATCCAAATGACAATGGAGGGGGCCATAATGACCAAGAGTGCTGGTAGAGCCCATCCATTATACAGACTGATGGGCCACCAGGAAATGCCATCAGGGATGCGGTCAGAAGATATAATCAAAATTATTTGGTTTTTTGACAGAAAAATATTAGGGGATAAAGAAAATCAACCAACAATTTTCTCAGTGCTATACAACTGATTAAATAGTGGTCTATTGGGGTAGTGACAAGCCAGGATTGAGACCCTCAATTTTGACCTAACCGGCGAATTGTTCAGGAATGGGCGGGTTTGTTCCTTGGGAACTGACATTGCAAAATTCAGTGGTGGGCCGAGTCACTGTCAGTTTGACCTCATATGTCTGAACTGAGGATTGGCTACGTTTTTGATGGTTGGCACAATGGCATTTGGCCCAATGAGAGATGGGAATTCCCAAGGCCACCCCACATAGGGGCAGGTCCATTTGGTTTGATACGGGTTCAGGATGCCCAACCCACCCGCGCTCAGTCGCTGGACCATTCATTTGGTCAGTGGCATCACATTGGCCGCAACGCACAAATTTCCAACAGGGGGCTTTGAACCCTCATTAATGGCGCATGATGCTATAGCCTGATCATCAAGGATGATCACCAACGACTTTGGTAGGAAAGTGCTTTGTTTGATTGGCATATTGATTAAATTGGAACTGTTGGGCGTTCCAGCCAATTTCAATTTGAAAATCTTGGCGCAGATTTCGCTAATTTCCCATAACAGTTCTGCTGAGGTGAGTGTGGGTACTGGAGGTGGGGTCTGAAGCAGAAAAGCTGTTACCCATCGCTCATCAACTACATGAGCGAGATCACCCTGAGTAAAGAGAGGTAACGCCATCCTCTTCAGTGTCTTCTTACTATGAAATGGGAAGATGGCCCAATCAACAGCCAGGGGACGTTCCCCAGGACTTACATCACCCTTTCCTTTTTCCAAGGAAAGGGCCCCACCACCAGGAAACTGCACAAGAGCCACATTCTTGTGTGCCTTGAGTAACTTGATAGCTATAATCGTCGCGACTTTCTGGGGGGATGGGAAGCCTTGGGGTGGGATATATGGAATGCTTCGACCAGGTCCATGCAATTCGCGCAATTGCGCGCCTTAACCCAACTATTTTCATAGTCCGGATACCCTTTCCAGGCCACTAAATATTGGACAGAACGTTGCGACTTCTGGGATGCCAGGATAGCCTCTACCTCGGATTCTTCCCCATTATCAATGATGATCAGTTCTGGTTCTGTAATAATTGCACCCTTGAAGGGCGACAACTGGGAAACATGGAAAACAGTGTGTTGCTTCCAATGCGCAGGAAGCTTCAGTTGGAACGCCCTATTACCCAGTAACTCCTCCACTAAATGGGGTCCTGAGTGTTTATCAGAGAATTTATGGGAAGGGTATGAATTCTTAAAAGATGTGTATTGAGAATGACGTAGGAACCCACCAAACAATCATGACCCAGAAGATGCTTACAATCCGTGAACTGCTTGTAGTTGTCAATGGCTTTGGTAAGATGTTTCCACACTAAAGCTTGAGTTGATCTGATATGGGCAGCATGGTCCACGGCAGCTTGAAGCTCAGGCCGCAAGCACAGTCCAACTGAAAATGAAGTATTATAACCCAACGTTGCTTTGTAAGGGGAAAACCCTGTGGATGCGTGGATCCCGTTATTGTAAGCAAATTGAGCGAGAGGCAAGTCACTGGCCCAAGTATCCTGCGCTGCTGCAGCATAGCAATGCAGGTACTATTTGAGGATTTGATCGACCCACTCGGTCTGTCTGTCAGACTGAGGGTGATACGCTGTGGATTGACAGGGGGATATTTTCAGGATTGATAGAAGTTTACTTCAAAACTGCGCAGTAAACTGTGAACCCCAGTAACAGATGATCTCCTGGGGAAGACCAAACATCAAAAACACATGGCGTATGAAAATACAGGCATTTTCTTTCGATGTAATCACAGAAGTATAAGGTATAAAAGGGAAAATTTTGTGAAATGATCTACCACTACCATCACCACTGTGAACCAGTTAGAACAGGGGAGTTCTTTGATAAAGTCCATGGACACCGAGGTCCATGGGCCAACCGCCTGTTGTAAGGGGTGCAGGAGGCCATTTTTCCAGGAGCAGTCTGACTTGGCCCTAGCGCAAGTAACATTATTGGCGATCCAAGCTAGGACCTCTTTTGTCAGACCTGACCAATTAAAGGTTCACTTGATCAAATTAATGCATTTCTTGTTACTGTGATGTCCGACCATGAGGGGATCATGATGTGCATGGAATACCCCCAATCGGAAGGAGGGGGGAACCCAAATGTGAATTCAGAAGTAATGAGTCCCTCTTCTAAGGAGTATAGGGAGTGTTTGTGACTCGAGAGAGCCAACTGCTCAACCAACTCCACGCCCTCAGAGAAGGCCATTTGACCAGCTAAAACCTGAGCCACTAGCAGGGCGTTGGGAGCCAAAGCAATGGAGGACACAATGGGGGGTATGATTGACAGGATCTGAGTGGCAGAAATCATGGTAACAAGATCCACTTCCTCTGGTTCCAAGGGACAGTGGGTGGGACTGCGTCTTAGGAAATCAGGAAGTCCATTGAGCGCACCTTTAACAAATTTGTATTAAAATTTAAAACTACACAGGTCCTGATAGGTATGGGCCTGCTGATGCGCCAATCTTTGGGGTTTGCAAAAATACAAAAGGGCCTGGTGATCCGTGTGGACCATTAATTCATGGCGGGCACCCTACAACAGATACCACCAATGAGTTAATGCCCATGCAACAGCTGCCAATTCCTTGTCGTGAATGGCCCAAGACTGCTCCGTGGCTGTGAACTTCCAGGAAAAGCAAGCAACTGGATGTTCAAGACCATCGTGCTCTTGAAGTAACTCTGCTCCCACTGCAACTGATGAGGCATCGCATGCAATGATATACAGTTTGATGGGATTGGTGTGTTTCAAATTGGGCGGAGACACAAACACCTCCTTAATTGATTTGAAATGCCTGCTGGCATTTGAGCATCCAACAAAACGGTACGTTTTTCCCAGTAAGGGGTGGAGCGGTGCGGCCAACTGGGAAAGTTCTGAGGAAAACTTTTTTAGGAATATGATAGTTCCCAAGAAACTCTAAAGTTGTTTCTGCATAGTTGGAGTCGGCCATTCTCAGATTGCATCTAACTTGTTGGGAGGGCTTGCATAGCCATATTTGAGAACCAGGTTCCCGAGGAAAGTAACTTCCTCCTTATAAAACTCACAATTGGAAGGTTTGGGGAACAAACCTGCCTTATGCAAAGCGACCAACACCGCTTCCAAGTAAGTAGCGTGTTGTTTGGGAGTTGGGGAGTGAACCAGGATATAATCAATGTATGCAATTGCACAGGTAAACTGGAGGTCACCCAGTACATTGTTGATCATCCGTTGAAACATAGCGGGAGCATTCTTCAGCCCAAAGGGCATTACACGAAATTGAAAAATGCCCTGCTTCATCCATATTGCGGTTAACCATTCCTGCCCTTCCATTACCCAAATTTTGTTGAAGGCGTTCACCAGATCCAACTTAGAGAACACATGGGATTTGGTGATTGCCTGGCTGATTGTCTGCTCCAGAGGTAATGGGTAGGGATCAGAAACTGTTATTTTATTCAAATGACCATGATCCACGCAGGGATGGAGAGAACCATCCACTTTTTTGGCGAAGATGATGGGGGAGGCGACGGGTGAAATCTCTTTGAACAACCAACCTTTTTTCAAAATATCGTCCAACCAGGTATTGAGTGCAACTTCTTCCTCCGCTTTATGGGGATACAACGGACAGTTGATGTTCACCAACTCCATGGTTGTTCAAAACCCATAATCGAACCTAGTGTGCTTAGGCAGGCAATCTGCCTTTTCCATGTCGAAGATTCTCCAATATCGCATTAAGCTTTTGTGGAAATCAGCCAGGATGCCCGCAGAAGTGACCAGGGTAGTGATAGAGCTGGTTCCTTGTATCTTCTTGAGGGTGTCAATAAGAGGGAATACTCCCTCCAAATGATCATTGGTAAATGATAACGTATTAGACTCTAAATGAATCTTCACATGTTGTCAGTGCCACCAGCCCACACCTAAGATCACTGGAAACACCAAGTTTCGCATAACCAAAAAGTGATCGCAGAAGCTGAACTGGTGGATTGAAAAGTGTACCAGTCAGTGAATGACATACGAGGGCTGATAAGCAGATGAGGCCACCATCACTGAGGAGCCTGTATCAATATCCAGCTTTAATTTTTGTGCCAACTCAACCCTCATGAAGTTCCTCGCAGCTCCAGTATTCACCAGAGCTTTGAAGGAGACATGATGTGAGCTGACACTGATCTTAATAGGCACTAGGATTAAGCAAAGTTTTGTCTATTGGAGATTCAGCCGACTCATTGGCAACTGAAGAAATAATGAGCATATCTGGGTTAAGATCGGGATCCTTTGCCAGAGCGAAAATTGGAAGTATGAGGGCGGGGGGACGACTTCCTCTATCTGGGCTTGAACAGAATCATTAATAGTTAACTCTTTATCTGCCAACTCAGACTTGGGGGTTACAGCAAAATTGGTACCCAGATCTACCGCTAATTCGGATACAGGCGCGTCATCTGCATCTACTTTGGGTAATCCAATCAAGAAATTCGCCTTCTGATAACTGGTAACATGACAGGGTAAGGCGTTGATAGTGGTTGCAGAGGCACATATTTGATCTACTGATCCTTGGATGGTAGACCAGACCTCGTGATGAGCAGAACCTGAGTCCAAGCCTGATCTAAAGACTGCCTGAAGCATATCAATAGATAGACCTGATGCGGGGGCCAGTTCACAAAAGGTATAAATCAAAGAACCCAAGCTAGGGGCTTCAGCCATGGCATAGATCAGTCTGAATAGGTGGTCTGATTGGGACAATGGAGGATTCATGGCGGCTGACATGACATCCATCAGTGGGGTGGAGTCTCCTGCTTGTGAGGAAGAGTGCAAAAGACCTTTCACCCAACGGCGGGCATCCCCATCCACAGCGTCTAACAATGTGAGCCCTTGTTGGGCATAGGATAACGCGAAAGCGTTATTAAGTGCAATTGCTGTATACATTTTCACTTCTTTGAGTGCATCAAGAACTTGATTGGCGATCTCCCAGGAGGGGACACTCAAACTTCCCTCCGGGCTAGTGGAAGGAGGAAGAGGCGAAATCTGCGCAGCTTGGGTGGATAGAAGAAGATTTCCCAAGGTAGAAAAATACTTCTCCCAAAGTCGGAAAGTGACCAGACAAACAACAAACTGCAGACTACTAATTGCATGTTCATCTGTTAAAGAGTAACTACTGCAGCGCCTAGTTCAAATAACAAGGTGGAATTGGCTGGAAATAATGGTTGGTTAATTATGTCATGGAAA
This sequence comes from Massospora cicadina, assembly GCA_022478985.1. NCBI lineage: Eukaryota > Fungi > Entomophthoromycota > Entomophthoromycetes > Entomophthorales > Entomophthoraceae > Massospora > Massospora cicadina. The sequence goes on along the minus strand of JAKSZP010001909.1, from coordinate 11,543 downwards.
TGGCAGAAGAAGTTTAGACCATCCTTCCAATTGAGATGCGTATACACCCAAGAAGCAAGCCAGAATGCCAGAGGCATTGCTGACTGAATGACTAGATATGGAGCCGGGCATTGGGAAATGACAAATTGTTGGTGCAGCACAATAGTGAGTATGATCCTGACGATGAACCACACTGAACCCACTCCCAACCCAGGGGTCTTGCTGCAGGGGGTGGAATTGCTGAGATGGTCTCGATGAGTTCTTCAGCATATGGGGCCATTTCAACTAGGGCGGCAAGGAGACAGATTCTCTCTTGTAATTGGTGGACATAAGGCCACAAGATCCCCATGTATTGCTGCCGGAAGTTAGTGACAATGGGGTTGTAGAGCCAAAAATACTGGACTCGCTGTATCCAATTGACGACGGAGGGGGTCATAGTGACCAAGTGTGCTGGCAGAGCCCATCTGGTATATGGACCAACAGGCCACCAGGGAAACGCCATCAGGGATGCAGTCAGAAGAGATAAATAAAATTATTTGGTGTATGATAAAATTTTATTAAAAGGAAATAAAGAAAATCGACCAACAATTTTCTCAGTGCTATGTAACTGATTACATAGTGGTCAATTGAGGTAGTGATAAGCTGGGATAAGGACCCTCAATTTTGACCTAACCGGCGAATTGTTCAGTAATGGGCAGGTTTGTTCCTTGGGAACTGACATCGCAAAATTCAGCGGTGGGCTGAGTTGCTGTCAGTTTGACCTCAAACATCCGAACTGAGGCTCAGCTACATTTCCAACGGTTGGCATGACAGCATTTGACCCAATGAGCAACGGAATCCCCCAAGGTCACCCCACATAGGGGCGGGTCTATTTGGTTGGGAATGGGTTTGGGATGCCCAACCCGCCCTCACTCAGTCGCTGGACCATTTGTTTGGTCAGTGGCATCACATTGGCCGCAACACACAAATTGCCTATAGGGGCTTTGAACTCTCATCAATGGCGCCCGATGCTATAGCCTGATCATCAAGGATGATCCCCAACAACTTTGGTAGGAAGGTGCATTGTTTGATCAGCATATTAACTGAATTGGAACCATCAGACGTTCCAGCCAATTTTAATTTGACAATCTTGGCGCAGATTTTGCTAATTCCCCATAACAGTTCTGCTGAGGTGAGTGTGGATACTGGAGGTGGGGTCCAAAGCGGAAGAACTGTTACCCATCGCTCATCTACTACATGAGTGAGATCACTCTGAGTAACAAGAGGTACCGCCATCCTCTTTGGTGTCTTCTTACCCAGAAATGGGAAGATGGCCCGATCAACAGCCAGGGGACGTTCCCTGGGACTTACACAGATATAGAGTAATTGCTTCCACATTTTGTGCAATCTGCAGTAAGAAATGGGTCTCCCCTCCCGTTGCTTGAGCCAACCGCGCCTGAAAATGAATCTGTGACACCACTTGGTGGAACTTCTTCAAAGCTTCCATGGGCAAAGCAGCCCGAGCTTATGGTGTGTAGAACCTACTGACATTCCTCCATCTTCAAGGGTCTCACGCCACACAATTGAACCACCTCTCTTATTATGAAGGTTAGTGAGAAACTCACCATCACCACTGTCAACACATGGTGATACCATTCCTCCCCTCCTGGAGCCACCACCTCTTCTTGGGGCCCCACAAAACTGACAAAAAAATATTTTAGTTGCATCTAATGTAATGGGCGGGTTTGCGATAATACACAATGAACAAATTGGGCAGTAAGAGCCATGTTACTGACCATAATAGGTATTGGCCTCAGAAGCCCAACCCTGAACCTGACCGCCATGCCTTGTCATTGCCACATATTCTTGCACCACTGTTCCCATGATGCTGCACATCAACAGCAAGGTCTGGGACCAGGAAAGGGCCGAGAATGACGCCAACGCCACAGCAAGCTCTCTGGTTGAGCTCATGATTCCAGTCCAAACTTCTTAATAATTTTAATAAATATTATCTTCTTATTATCAAGCAAATTTCCCTTTAATTTGGTTTTTGTTTTTTGTAGAAGATGCAACTGCCCTTCAGGGCCGCAAAATCCTCCCCTAAATAGTGCCCTGCTAGTATGGAATAAGCTCCTCCTCAGTTAAGCTCTTTTGATCAAAATCCAATACATCATTTGCGAAGATTCCCCACCCACTGGATCACCATTTACGCCATGTGTAAGCCTAATGTCATTCTGTGGATGCAATTTGGGTTTGGGATGGCGAATTTCCCCAGCTCTGACCTTCCCAAGTTTGATGCTTTTTTGATCTGGTCCACATTTGGATCAAACGCCACCTGATCCAAAGCAATGTACAGATCAGGTGCCTCCTGATCCGTTACAATTAGCTTAGTTGAGTTTTATAAAGGGCAACTTCAGCCCTACTCTGGCAGATATGATTATGGCAAGTGACTGCAGGCTCATTCTGGCAATATATAGGGATTCAAGTGACTTCAGCCTCACTCTGGCGTTGACACTTAGACAATAACTCTCTTCACAAGAAGTTAATAAACTACAAAATACAAAAAATATAAGATATAAGTCTAAGGTATTTTTTATTAAAATGATTGAATATTTATAGGTAGAAGTAAAGGAGGACATGTTAAGTTAAATCATGGTAACCATGATGGTCTTAGCATGCCTAGCTGATGAAAAAAATATTGGATCAATTTTGTAAAATCTTCATCTGATATTTTCAAGGATTAGCATATTTAATCGCCATTCATATCAGCCCACATGTTGGCTACCAAACTTGACGATTTCCCATGAGTAAATTCCCATTTTAAGCCAATGTACTCATATCCCTGTTGTTGGCAACAATCCCCAACAAATTGTAACCATAATTATCATTGGACACAATCATCTGAGAATTACTATTAATCATTCAGTCAGTTACTATAGCCAAATAGATGGCATTATTAAATTTCATCTAAAGCTAAAATTGATATGATAAATTAAAATATGTGAACCAATAATTTAAATAAAATGAAGATTAACTAATCCCAAGCTTATATTGTGTCATATAAAAAACCCACACATCCCCCGCTTGACCAGATTATCAGCTAAAAATGTCTTCAAATACTTCACAATCTAAACAAGTCCTGGCTAAACTGTCTGAAATGGGAGCCTACATTTTTCAAGCAATGTAATGAAGTACCTGAAGAGGTATCATTACCTTTCCTGCCAGATCTAGTGCCCCAAGTTAACCTGCTTTGGTTATCCCTTACTCCGCTTTCCCCACAATGGTACCTATTTTTGAAGAAGAATATGGTTGGCTGCTCCCTCAATAAATGCTTGGCCTTTAATTCCACATTCCCGTTCCAATGAGCTCAATTTTTATTCATTATTGGACTTGGCTCCATCTGTTCTAAATTAAGTAATTGACCTTAAGCCCAACGAAGTAATTTCCCTAAATTTAGATCAAACATTCCTAATCTAGTCAGGTCTTCTCCAAGATTTCCTTTTTTGAATCAGCCAATTTTATCAACCAACAATCTTTTTGACTGAATTGGCAATTGGTAACAATGAGCACATTGAGCTTCTGCATTAGGAACTTATGGGGAAATTGACTGAAACCCTTAGCATTTCTTTTGCTTCTCATGACCTTGATAATTTACATGACTGAGATACTGCAGCTTATGCACTATGGTTCACAGGGCAAGTACAAGCATATGGGCCACCTCACTCCCTGCATTGCCAAATTTCACCATTACTTTCCTTTTCTCTTTCAGGAGGCCTGCAGCTGCCACCTCCAAGATGCTTTTGTTGCCTGCACGATTACTTCATGGCTGGGGCTATCCAACGGTAATTCCTTTAATGGTACTATTGGTGACATGGTTTGACAGTCACCTGTACATCTCCCCATTTTTTGTTTTCTTATATGGCAAGTGTCCTTGACAAAGCTCACCATTAAGCACTCTGGACACATCTTCCGGTGCCTGTGCCATATAGAGATTACATGGACTTATTTGCAGATTGCATTTTCTTGCATTGCTATTTTCCCTGTGATCTGGAGGTTCTTGCCTTTCTAATTTGGACATCCCTGTCAGACAATTACAAGTCAAATGTATAGAAAAGAGTGGTTCTGAAGTAGATGCTGAAAAAATTGGCCAAAAGAACATGGCCAATTCTTGGTGGAAACCTGCAAATGGGGTAACACTATTTCCAATACTTCATGGGTAAATAACCTGAGATTGAACAGTCAGATTACTCTGACCATGCAAGGGAACCTGGGGAGTCCATTGGTGGTTTCTCTCCCTGCCATGTCCAAATCCCTTAGACACCTAAGTGAGGGACTACCCCCTTTTATATGTGTGGCGGAGATCCCCCAAGGCGAAATAAAGTTAGTCAAAGGTTATTGGACGAAATATATTAAATCTTTACCCCACGGGTACATATTGCCAAGAATTAACTCCCTATCCATCATTCAGCCAAATTAAAGCAAGTTTTCTGAGCTTCGTTAGGCTAAATTCGCATATTTCCTTATTTGGAATGTAACAAGCCATTCTGAATATATTCCTTTGACTCTAAGACAGTTTAAATAATGACCAATCAGATATCAAGAGGGTTTGTTTTTTCTCTTATCTCTGGTATCACCCAATAAAACTATAAAAAACCCATATCTTTCTAGTTTTAAAGCTTAGTTATATTTATTATTTTTAGTGGTTCCAACCCACTATTATTGGATTTTAGTAAATAAGCATCATAAAGTTTCTCCAATGCAAAAATGCAACAATCCCAATCACTCTTCCAGATTGTAGTATATTCTCAAAATTCCACTCAGGTCCAAAAACTTGTTTTCAAGTTGCTCTAACCCTTGCTAGCATCTGATCACAGATTGACTTTGGTGGCCTCTTTTTTTAGCACTAGATGGTCCCAAACTTTGGTGGCCTCTTTCATAATATTGTCATTCAACATCCCTCCCCCCAGAGGTGTCAAAGAAGAGCCATAACTCTCAACCTGAGGCTTATAAAAATATTTAAAACAAATTTTAAAAGTTCTTTTCTTATTTTTTCCTTTTTTTCTAAGATTTAGAATAGTACTTTTTTCTATACATTTTTATCAAGCTTTTTCTATTTTTTATTTTTTTATTATCTTTCTTTTTATTATAATATCTATTTTTCCTTTTTTAATTCCATTTATAATAAATTTTCTTTGTACTCTATAAATCAAATGACCATCAGACATATTTTTGGTTGTGTAGGCATCATTTGCGATTTTTGCTATAACCATAAATGGTCTCAACTGTGATGAATGAGGTCCTTCCACATTGCCATGAAACAGTTGGGCAAGAGGGCCCTATTGAGGGACCACAAATATGAGAGTGCTGCTGTGGTTAGGCCTTTGTTTGTTGGCTTGATGAGCGGTTGAGGTATCCTTGGAATATGGTGAGTATGATGCTCACACTGAGGAGAACAGTCTGTCCACCAGAGAGAGCATACAGAGAGGCGACTGCTCAGTCCAAGTCTGAGGAATGGTCCATTTTCCACTAAAAATCCAGGGTTTTATCCTCCAAAATCTGAATAAATGATTTTAAAATTAAAATTTTATTTCCAATTTTTGAGGTTTTTATTATATATATTAGAAGACAAAGTTGTCCTAAACACCTTCGCCTGGTTGTATTTATGTTAGGAAGTGGGGGATATGGGGGAATTTGTTCCTGTGGAGTCTGAGGATGGCGGGCTATCCATGGGCCTATTTCAAGAATATGGCCTCTGATATTCCCATCTAGGCCCATTCTAGACCCTTCGTTGGGTACCCTAGGCGTTATGGAATCTTTTCTGCACATAATTTTTTTCCAGGATGAATCAGAGCTCAGCATTCTCATGTCAACCTTATTGTACACATTTTACTATTTTGGTATAAGTTGGCTTGGCTGTCCCTGATTTGCTGGGCAGCCCTTCGCTGTGGCTCTCAATATTCTCATCTAGCGATGGATTCATCTTGGCAGCTCCTGATTTGCTGAGCTGCCCAATGCAGTGGTTCTTGATGTTTCCATTTTTGGCATAATTCAGCTTGGCTTCCCCTGATTTTCTGGGCTGCCCTTTGCCATTGTCATTATCATTATTTAGCTCATTGGACTTCAGACTGGCAGCCTTTGATTGGCCAGTCACCATTTATGTTGACCCTTGCCACCTCTGCTCTGAGGTTTAGTCAATTTGTTGGCATCTGATTTGTCAGAATGCCATTTATGAGGGTCATTGCCCTCAAACCCTATGCATTTATTATTATTAACTACATTACTAAGAGCCCTGATCCCTGCCTTAGGGGGGTCAGGGCTATGTGGTGGTCAGGCAGCGCCTTGACCATCACACCAACCATAATGCATCTATCTTATTTCAGTGACCAAACCCATGTGTATCACAATAGGCTACTCATACTCAGTTAGCAAATTCCCTAAGGGTGGACCAATTCTTATCATTGGCTTTTTTGGCTTTAATCTTTCTTTGATTATCATATCACAAGCTTGATATTGGAGATCCACTATTATGTTTGCAAGCTGATATAGGTATTTATCTGCGCTCATCCCCAGAGTCAGCTCCACTGCCAAACAGAGAATTGGCGGTAATGCTGCCCTATGTCTTTACAATAATTCAAATGGCGTTTTCCGTCACCAAATGGAAATTGATGTTGTATGCAAAAGTTGCTGAATTTAAATAAGATGTCCAAGATGACGCTTTAACTGAGATCAGCTCCTTAGCATAGCATTGAGCGTTCCATTGACTCATTCAACAACTACATATATATCAGGTCGATAGGGTGCAGACACCACTCCTTTAATTACCATCAGATCATTCAAGCATAAAATTACCAATGAGGTAAAATATGTCCCATTGTTGCTCAGCTACACTCGGGTACACCCATATCAATATATTACCTGCTCCAGGACAAATTTGGTGGTACTCAGGTCATCATCTCAGCTCAAGGCTTGGATTTTGACCCACCTTGTAAGGTGATCAATCGCTACTATGATGTAACGCACACCACCTATACTCACACTCAATGATCCCATAATGTCAATTTAGATTGTGTGACTCAAAAACCTGGCTTTACAGATCAATAACTCGTTACATTTTTAAGTGGCTTGTTGAGCTGAAACTTTATGAAACAGGTAACATTATTTAGTAACATCATAACTTACAAACTCCCAATAATTGTATTGCCTGATGTGTTCAAGCGTTTTCTTTAACCCACCATATCTGACAACCTTGTGGGCAGCCCAAATTATTTCTGTTTGTTCCAATGGTTTTGGAAACAAAAGCCTTTTTCTATCCATTATTTTGAATAAATGATTGTTGACAAATTAGTCTTACCCATCACCTTCATCAGAACGTTTTGAATTTCTACTGGCTCTTCTTGTAATTCCACACGGATCATTTGCTCAGATAGGCCATCATCATGATCTTGCACAGCAAGAATGACTAGTAAACTTGATAAAACATCAGCGTTTTGATTTTTGTCTGCTGCCTGATGCTCTATCTTAAAATTGTAGGCCTTCAACTTCAAAGCCCACCGCGCCAATCCCCCTTCTGGATCTTTGAGATTATGAAACCACCATAGAGAGTCATGGTCAGTCATAACCTTGAAATGCGTTCCATAGATATAGACTTAAAATTCCTTGAAGGCATATATACTCATAAGGCACTCTTGCTCTGTGACTGTATAGTTCCTTTTGGCCTTTGACAGAGTTCAGCTGACATATGCCACTGGGTGTTCATCCCCATTTTCGTCTATTTGTCTAATGATGACTCCTATTGGCTTCAGCAACGCATCCTATTGTTTAATGAACAGTTATATCAAAATTCGGATATTTTAAAATTGTAATTGACACCAAATGTTTCCTCAATTTATCAAATGTTATCTGAGCCTCATAATTCCAAACAAATACCTTTTTGGATCTCCAATAGATGGAAAAGTGGATCAGCTATTTTTGCAAAATCCGAAATTAATCAGCAATAGTAGTTGACCATTAAAGAAAAAAATTTGAATATCCAAAACGCTCTTAGGGACTGACATCTGTTTGATCACTTCTACCTTCTGTTCTTAGGCTTAAGTCCCTCTGCGTTGATTACAAATCCCAAGTACTCCAATTTCTCCCTGAAGAAATGGAACTTTCTTGGCTTAATTTTGAGATTTGTGGAAGCCAATCGCTTGAACACTTCCTCAAGGTGGTGTAGGTGCTTGGTGAACTTTTGGCTAAATACTTTAATATTGTCCAGATAAATAAGGACACAAGACAGCTTCATATCTAATAAAATCGTGCCATTGGCCACTGAGATGCGCAGGAGCGTTACATAAGCCTTAATGATTCCTCATCATCTGGTACAACCTCTGTGTCATAATAATGGCACATTTTACTTGATCCTCTGGGGCATATCTATTTGTCAATAACTGGAGATTAAATTATGGCGGAGAAAAACTTTGCACCTCCTAACTGGACCAGTGCATTGTCAATTCTAGGCAGGGGATGCAAGTTCTTTTTTTGTGATTTTATTCAACTGGTGGTAATCAATTACAATTAAAAAAGATCCATCTTTCTTTTTAACAATTAATATAGGACTCGCCCATAGTCTGGATGATGGTATGAGCATTCCATGCTCCATGATTTTTCAATTTCTTCAGCAACAACTGCCTCTGCCACTCTAGACCTTCTAATAGGCCTCAATTGAATTGGTCCAGCATCCCCAGTATTGACTCATGTAAAACATCTTTTGTGCACCAAAGATCATGGTCATCCTGCATAAAAGTAATTCAGTATTTTTTAAATGAGGCCAAAACTTCATCTTTCTGACCCTCCATTAACCCAGCTAACTGATCCCTTTAGATTACCATGTGGATATTCACAATGGTCATCTTTGGTAGTCCTAGGTTGTCTAATTCTCCAAATTCATGGAAGGAATGAATCTCCAATACTAGTTTCATCTTGGTGAATGCAACTACCTGATGCCGTTTAACTTTTATCATATCTTTTTCTAGATTGGCAAAAAAGACCTGAATCTCTTCATGACCAAGGATTAAAATCCCTGGGGCTACCCAAGGCTAAATCCTTGATTGTTGCCAAGGAGCTTTGATTTCAAATATAACTGTTCTGGAATTACCAAAGTCAGTCCGGTCTCCATGATTTGTTGCATTCCCAGCTAAATTCTGATATCTTTCTTATAACATATTAAGATTCCATGATTCTCGTCTACATAATTGGGTAACTTCTGTATTTTTTCTGACCAATATGTAAATGTCAGATAATATTCTATCCTTATAGACTCAATGGATGAAAATATATCTCTTACTGGGGGCGCCTTCCCCTCACGTTGATATATCAGTGGCAACGTCTGCCCCCAGAATCGTCAAAGTGTCTTCCTCAAAGTCACATTTGACCCCATACTTCCGCATAAAGTTGGTGCCAATGAGGATATCATAATTCTGGTTGTCCAGGACAATTGCTGGCGCCGATACAACCAAGGATTTAAACCATAGCAGCAGAGCGCTATAGGCCCCACAGGAAGTTGTAGAGTCAGTACTGGCCGTTTTATACTGTTTCATGTGCTCCAGATACGATTTGGCCTTTTATCTCTTAACTAATTTAGTCAATACTATATTGATTGGCGCTCCATTGTTGATTATTTCCCTGACGGGCTTTGTTTACCAAAATATCCATATATGTGCACTCAGAAAAGTAAGATAAGTTATTGTTTACTAAATGTATACCAGATTTGTTAGCCAAATCTAGGGTATGAATCAACTGAGCTGATATATTGGTGAATGTTTCTCAAATCATACCAATTGGAATTGCTACATCAACTTTTTGACTTGGCATTCAATAAGTTAATTTCATCTTTAGCATTTCAGCCTTTTTCCACACTTTGTCAGGCATATGGCAAGCTACCTCCTAGGCAATTTCAGGGGAAATCCCCTTCATTTTTATCTTGTTATCACGTTCACATATTGGTAGACAATTTGTTGAAGCGAATCTAACACAGGCTCATCCGTGAATAGATATGAATTGTTCAATTTGTATAATTTATTTGGATAAACTTGGTTATCTGCGGTTCTAGATTTTCCCTCATCTAGAATGCATGGTTTTTTCCTGCCCATTGGAAGGTTCTTGTTTCTCATTGGGCTGTACCAAGTTTACATGATGCTTCAGTTTGCATTGTCTACAGTTATTGGCGAAATGAACAGGTTTTTAACACTTTTTACAAGTCAACTGAAGCTTATTAGGCGGTCTATATCCTTCATACTGGTTATCTTGATTCCTCAAACTTTGAAATCTCTGGATTTGTGGGGAATTATCCCAAACCCTTATTATTGTTCGACTAATGATTTGGTTTGTATGTCCAATTTGGTGCCTTGAACGTTGCTAACAAGATCTTTAGATGTTCTACCATTTGGGAAATGGGGTATTTGCTAATGAGAGTGGACGCGATCATTCAGTGCAAGTCTCAGTGAGGATGCAACGCGTTCTACATCATAATCCTTCCATTGAAATTAGCCATCATACTAGCCCCACTGAGGATTTGTGCTTCCTCATAAAAATTATTGGCAAACACACCAACCGTTTCATTCTTCTTAAACTGAATTTTCATGAATTCATGCTTCTGGGCTGACATCTATCTGGGCTACCAAATTCTTTCATGATCGCCTCCTTCACCTCCTTATAGCTTCAGTTCTCCCTGAAAAGGTAAGGCAAAACTAGATTTTGACACGAAGTATCAAGGCAATTTATGATGGTGACAGCTTTCTACTGGTCACTATAACCATACATCATCATCTCAAATAAACGGAAGAAGGCAGGTGCATTATCCCAATGGAAACGGGCAACTTTGGGATGCTCTTAAAATCTTCAATGATGATTGGTGCAGTATTTCTAATCAGAATTTGAGCGGAAACTGGAGTTGCTTCAGGCATAACTTTAGGAAGTGCCACAATGGTTGGTGGCATTTCCTGGACAGGTTGGATGGTGCTGTCAGCACAACCTTCTATTTCAATAGATGCCAACTCATCATCAAATATATTTTCCATGTGGTACTCACCTTGTGAGCAAGTACATTTAGAGTCTTTGAGGTCATCCAATCATCTAAAGACTTTTTCCTCCCAAGCCAAGCGTTTTCAGTCATTTTCCCAAAGCTGATAATTTTTATTTATTTCCCATTGTAAAGTTGCTTTCAAGGTTTCAATTTTCTTCTGCAACGTGGCCTCTTGATTTTGATATTGAATAAATGTTCATATAGTTCTTGATTCTCCTTTTTATATTTGAAAATCTCGTCATCTAATTTGATGACTTTAAGCTTCAATGAATCTAATTTGGATTGAGTCACTGATTCTAATGCGTTCTTATTGACAATTTCTATCTAAATACGAGGCTTTTCAATTACAGCTCTTGTTTCCTCACTGAGTCTTTCAAATTTTCTTTCCATATCTTCAATGGATACTTAATTTCTCATCTCCCTTTGATTAAATTGATCATGACCATGTGATTTTCAGTATTGGCAGTAACCATTGGCTCAGTTGCCTCCTGAGTTCAAATCAAATCAGCAATATTTGATTCAG
>JAKSZP010001908.1:0-53962 GCA_022478985.1 Massospora cicadina | reverse complement strand
CAATTGGTGAAAACATGGTCAGGATCCACAAATTTGGCCTAACCAGTGAATTAAATGGTAGAAGGGGGTTTATTCTTTGGGAACTGTCATCACAAAATTTGGCGGCAGGCCAAGTCTCTGTCAGTTTGACCTCAAATGTCTGGACCAGGGGTCGATTATGTTTCTGATGGTTAGCATGATGGCGTTTGGCCTGATGAGCGATGGGAATCCCCCAAGGCCATCCAATATAGGGATGGGACCATTTGGTTGGGAATGGGTTCAGGATAGCCAACCTGCCCGCGCTCAGTTGATTAACATAGAGGCCCATCAGGTGCAATGCCTGAATTACTATTGGAGGGTTTCAAACTCTCAGCAATGGCGCCCAATATTTGTTCTACTGATTTTGGGGTCAAATCAGAACTGTCAGGCGATCTGGCCAATGTTTCATTCTTCATGCTTTTACAACCATTTAAATTTCAGCCATCAGCCCAATTGCCACCTGAATTAGATCCAACTGATTTCAGTTCAATAATCTTGGCACAGATTTCACTGATTCCCCGCAACAGTTCTGCCAAGGTGAGTGAGGAAATCGGGGGTGGGATCCAAAGTGGATGGGCTGTCACCCATCGCTCATCAACTATGTGGGCAAGATTGCCTTGGGTGATGAGGGGTACTGCCATCCTCTTCGGTGTTTTCTTACTTGGGAACAGAAAGATAGCTCAATCGAGAGCCAAAGGACACTCCCTGAGACTTACAAGTTGCACTCAATGCCCATATACTCTGCTCAGTTTTTAATGACTTCATATCCTTGGTTGCTACCCATTGCCACCTCTTCATGAGTGCAGTTCCCATGACATTATGCTGCACCAGTCCCATCTTCACATATTTTGCTAAAAAATTAACTGGTTCACCTGTACAGACCCCAGGATGGGTCTCATTGGCACTTTGCCACCTGTACTAACCCCAGGATGAGCCTCATTGGCACTTTGCCACCTGTACAAACCCCAGAACAGGTTCCATTGGCACCTTGCCATCTGTATCAACCCAGGACGGGTTTCAACATTTCATTGATAGGGACTATTCTGGCATATCTAGGTTCAGCTTGTCCTGATCCTGCCAAACGCTTGGTACTTGTGCCCATCACTATCTTTTCCTTTCTCCATGCTTGGTAGATGGGAATATTTCTAGATATATCACTGCTAAAATCAAAATCAGTTTTTTAATATTTTTTAGTTTTTTTATATTTTTATGCATCTTTTTATCTTTTTTATCATCATTATTTTTTCTGTTTTGTTTTATTTTTTATATTATTATAATTTATTTTTTTCTTATTATATTTTTCCTTTTAAGTCCAATACTTTAAGTATTTTGTGTGAAACTATTGACTATTTGACTATCTTCAATATTTGATCATATAGGCATCATTTGCTGACTTGATAATTTTGAACAGTCCCATCCATAGTCATCCAACTCGTTTATCCTTTTTTTAAATTTCTCTTCATCATTATTTGTTGACTCAAACATTCAGATTAACTTGATACGTTTTTCTCAATCCAAATTTATCAAGATCTGATCCTATTATTTGTCAATGGATACATTTTTCTCTATCCAATTTTGTCTAGATCTGATCCTATTTCTTAGCTTAATTGCCAACTCAAACGTTTGATTAATTCTACTGATAGATTTGTAAATGATCCACTACTTGTACAGAATAATTTGGTAACGTTTTTCATTGCTAAAGTTGTCTGGATCAGATACTATTTTTGGCATTTCTTGCGTTTGCTCATTAAATGACTGATTTAAGATCAACTGACTTCATCCACTACTCTCTGGATTAATTGCCTCATATTTTGATCTCTTCTAATGCCTCAGGACTTCTCATGGCTGACCCAGTTGCAACCCAAGCTGGTTTTGCTGACAGCTTTATTCCAAGTAGATATCTGTCAGAACAGGTTCTCTTGCAGTGCTAGATAGTTCCGCATCTAGACTGCAAGGCCTTTTCCTGAATTTTGGGAAGTTTCATCCTCCTCTTGAGGAATCACAATATTCACAAATTGTCATGATTTCTTCTCCCAATTTTGAGCAGCAAATTGTCCCATCTCTCCATTTTCCAGTAGTGGCTAGTTGATTTATCCTTCCACTTGATCCATTGGGGTTTCCCCCTTATGACTTGATTCTGCTGAATAAGAACTTTTTCATTGCTCAATGGAATTTCATCTTCTAATTCCACTATAGTTTGATTATCCTCAATTGGAATTTTGTCAAAAATTGATTGGGAGCATCAAAAGTTGCTCCCAACATCTTCAGATGGTCTACCATCTGTGAGGTCATTATTTAAGTTACTAATGCTGCTGCCATAATCCAATTCAATTTGCGGTAGGGCTGAAGTGCTGCCTGCATGGCTATGCAAACATCAAAGTCATTTAGCACTTTTGCCCCTGCCAAGATCTGTGCTTATTGGTAAAATCAGTCGGAGAAACTAGCCAGGGTCTCATCTTTGCAGAATTGGATACCCATGAACTCTTGTTTACGATTTTCCATCCAAGTAGGGCTTCCAAACTCCAATATAATAGCTGCTTTTGCTTCCACATATGACCAATTGTCCCCATTGAGGTGAGGTAGCACCAGATTTTGGCAGTCAGTGCTAAGGCAGTTCATTATGGTCACCGCTTTTTAATGGTCCATATAGCCAAACATGGTCATCTCAAATAAGTGGAAAAATGCTGGGGTGTTATCCCAGTGAAATTTGGGCAATTTCAGCATATTTCAAAATTCCTAAGTTGCTTTGCTTATAGTAGATTCTGGTCCAGCTACTTGAAAAGCCATAGGAGTGGCTTTTAGAGTCATTTCTGACACACCAGCAAATGGTTTAGGCATATTTTGGGGTGGAGAGGTCTTCCTGATTGGCGTTTCACATGCCTTTTCTTTGGCCTCATTTGCCTCAAATTGTTCACACTCACATTTGTGTTTTTCCAATTCCTCAATATGTTTGGTCATTTTCGCCATCTCCTCATGAAACCACTGGATGCATTCTCAATCTGCTTCCCATTTGGTTTTTTGAAATAAAATTTCTTTGACAAGTTCTCCCTCTTCCACTTCAAAGAGGCAAATTTTCCACACAGGTTATTATTCACCATTCCTAATTGTTTAAGAATCTTTTCCGCCTTGATCATATGCTCCTCTAAGGTACTAACATTGGCTTGAGATGCTGAGCTGAGCACACTGATTGACGGCCTGTAGTTCCACCCAGAGCTTCTGAAGCTCTTCCTTATAAGACATCATTAAATTGGCTTTTGACAACCCAACTACCCCCTGTAGTGAGCACCAATATTAAAATCTTGGGCTTGGTTAGTTGCTCTCTTCTGGCCCTAGATTTCAATTGCACAGATTTGTGGATCCTTGCGTTGATTATTTGATTGAAATTGAGTAACTGGGGCAATAATAGTATGAAGACTATTATTAGAGTTGAATCCCCAAAAGCCATGTTGAGTGTATTGTCCAACGCTAGACAGGTGCTTATTCCTCTTGAAGATATTTTGATACTGGTAGGGAACACTTTCCCTATTCCCTTTTCACAGAGCCAAGCGGAGATTTTGATAAAACCAACTTAAGGATATCTGATCCTTGCACTCTTCTCTTAAGAGTAATGTTTAAACAACCAATGTTAAACAATAAAGTTATTATCAAGTTTTAATCTACTTTTATTAGGGAATAATTTGGGGTTTTTATAGTTAGAATTGGCACATAACTTTTCAGCTGTCCACTGGAAATTATTTGTGCTCCTATACTGGTTTGAACCTCAAGTGTTAGGCACCGAATCTCATTGGGTACTATTGCATTGAGTTTCTTAGGCAGCATAATCCTCAGATGTTTGGCAACCAAACAATTGGTATTTGGAATTGAAACCAATTGTTTGGCTGATGACAATTCTACTTTTCTCAAGCGTTTGAACATTTTGGTAGTTTCTGACAACTCCAATCTTTTTTTGCTCTGAATGATTCCCTATAATTCAGCTATCAAATGTTATTCCTATATTTAATTATTGCTTGATTTCATTGGAATGATGCCTGACAATAATCTCATCAGTCGCCAGCCTCAAATATCATTGGGGATGATACCTGACAATAATCCCATCGATTGGCTGCTGTTGCCTATCCTATACAATTATAACTTAATTGTCAAATATATTAATTGGTTAAAAGGTTGGATTATGTGGTCATCTGAAATTCCAACAGATATTTTAGCCCAAGATTTAGATAAAATAATTGAATTTAATTGATGCTGAGATAATTGGCCTGAGCCATATAATTGCAATTGGCTTTAAGTTGAGAATGAAAATATTAGCTTGAGTTTTGGGAGGATAATCAGCCTGATCTGTTTGTTGTCAAATGGTTTATTTTTGGGGCAACCACCAGAATCTGACAGGTGGTCCAAAGCTCCCTCCACAGAAAATTCAAATCCTTGAAAATCCCATGCATGTTCCCATCCTGATTGAATGGTGGAATTTTATTGATGCAAACACCCTCATCCCACTTAAAGCTATGAGCTCTTGGGAAGAACTGGGGTACTTACCATTGGACATAGCTTGAACCATGATGAGGGGAGGACACAGAAGGAAAAGCGGAACTCAGCTTGTCCTCTGGTATGGTTGTGGCCTGGCTTTCCTCAGTGGAAGTACTGCAAACACATGAGGAACTCCTCCTGGTAAGGCGGAATCATTTCTGGAGTTATAACTATAGAAAACTGACATTCACTGTCTTCTTGGGCGGTGAAGAGCTTCTCTGCAACCCTCAACTTCATCTTTATCACAGCTCCCATGTTATTCAGTGATGTCCTTTTTTGATCTCTAGGTCCAAATCAGTATTTACAGTAGGAAGGGTCATCATCCAATCTCTTCTCAACGCACTGCAGCCAGTTGACTGTTTTCCAAGAAGGTCCACTAATAACTCGTTCTGCAGGTCAAGGTTACAAAGTTACCCAAACAATTATGCAAGCTGATTGACCAGGGCTTTACGCTCACAACGTAGCTCAACATTAGTTCAGCACAAAGTGTCCAGGACAATTTAAGTTTGGCGTACTGTGCCACTTAATAGCTGGAGATGGTTCATTGTTAGCTTTGGATATATCTGCCATGGTACAGATAGACGAACAGGTTAAGTGGTTGAATCAATGGGCCCTTTATAGTGAGAACCACTGTTAGAATTTTGGTATAATGGATTATAATCCTCCAAAGGTTGTACAGTAGTAAACACACACTGATACAATGGGAGAGCGATGTAATGATTGCCATCCCTCAGAAAATCTAATAAACTAAATAAATGGAGACTAAGAGCTTTGAGAACCACAATCTTTATTATTCAGCAGAATCCTTTTACCATTCTAACTTCAGAATCTTTGCTGGTAGAATCACTCTACAGCTACCATTAAACAACTTTCTATCCATTCCCCTTTGTTTCCCATTTTATGCTCATCTTTTTGGCCACTTTCCAGCCCATCTTCTCAGCTACTCTAAGTCTTTCAATTTTCCTCATACTCATATTGTCTTTAAAGTTTTGGCAGAATTTCCACATTTTAGCTGGGGCTGGATCACTTAGCGTCAGCTCATCTTGAATCATGCTAAATCATTAAATATTTTAAACTTAATTCTGACTGATAAACAATTATCCATCATTAATATTTAGGCTTACCATCCAGTCATATCAGATTTCCTGATACAGATCTTCCCTACTGAGCATAGATCGTTAAGCTGTACTACTCCGTTCAAATCCCATGAACAACTCACAGACAATGTGAAGTCATACGCTATTAAATCCTCAAGTGATATTCTCACCTACACTCCACCCTCCAGTCTTGGAGACATATCATCATCCCTTGGCTCTATAAAAAACAAAGCCTCCTCTGCATGCTGCTTGTTCATGGCCAATTCCTCCTCTGCTGGTAAGGATTTACAAGAGCTCACTTTAATGAATACTGACGCTACTGAAAACTTCATCTGGCAAGAGCTGGTGGAGGCCTTGGACCTTTCCTTAGGGTGGGTTTCAAAAGCGTGTATGTATTGCTCCAGTTCCAATAGCAGAGGGGGCTGAGGACCCACCCCCAGCTACGGACTCTTTGCTGAATAAAGGGTCTTTAAAGAAATGTCCAGAAGGACGGTGCACAGAATGGCTCAAGAAAGGATGTCACACATTTGGTCAAATAATACCTCTTGGAGATCGGCAAACAGAACTAAAAATGCATATAAAATACCATAATGAAACAGGTTTTTAATACCTAGACGACCAAAAATAAAAGCTGGTCTTCTAGAAACAAATTACACACAGTGAGAGAGCTATCAATTGGTGGAAGTGTTGTTAAGCCTAGGAGAACCAATAGGCACATGCTACCATTGGCCGGGGTCCTGTAACTCAATATTGTCCAAACTCAAGTTATAGATTGAAAATTGGCTCATCCCAACTTTGAAATTTAAAAATGGAATGAATTTCAAATCCCTGTTCCTCCAATAACTGTAGTGAACTGTCAGAATTGAGGACGTATCTGGTGCATTTTAACGCCCTGGCTGTAATGCCAGGCTGAGCATCACACACATCCCCAGGACTTACCTAGATATACCTTGCTTATACGCCGTTGGTCCAAGTATATTTGAGTCAGACAGCCTTGTAACTTGGCCTTTTTGGCTTCCTGACAACAAACCCTTGTCCTTGCAATTAGTCCCTTCAATTATGTCATTTAGCCATAACATTACCCTCTAATCCTTTTGGGGCTCTACCCCTCCTCCAGAGGCTTTTGCCAGAAATAAAGTTCTTGTGGGCTGGGGCCAGCTTCATGGCTGTGACAGTTTGCTGCAACTTGGGTCCTGCAGCCTTGGGAAAACGCTCGTGGTAAACATTGATCAGATCTTGGGCAAGGATGCAGTTGCACACTGGTACCCATCTGTTTTCTGCTGCATCAAATCCCTTCCAGGATACAAGTACTCAAGCCTTCTTCTTACTCTGTGGGGGCTATAATCTCCTCCACTTCCCACTACGGCGCTCATCCACAAGATAAGCCTCCAGGATCTCTGTTGAGGGGCCCTCAAACAACGTTAATTTGCTTTCATGAAAGACAGAAAAGATCTGAAATGAAAGGGGAAGACCTAACTGGTTTGAGGCTTGGCCCATCTTACTTACAATGCGGTAAAGGCCAATCCTCTTTGGACCCAGCTTTTTGCATGGCTGCTTTATAGGGATGTTTTGAGCATCAATAATCATGAGATTTCCTTCCTTGTATGCAGGACCTACCCGTCTCTTTCCATTGTCGTTATCCTTATAAACTTGCATTGCTCCCTCCAAATTTGAGGCAACCCCCTGGTTTACATTCTTGATAGTCTTTTTAAAGTCCACCACCGCTTCATCTTTGGATCCACAGCTGGGCTCCATGTTGAAGGCGGGGTTAAACCCATGATTAACAAAAAAATGTGTGACAACCAATAGACACGTTGAGTGTTGTTATAGCTAAAATGAGCATGGGAAGGTGAGAAACCCAATCTTAATGATCCACGGCAGTGTAACACCTCAGGAGGTGTTCCAAGCACTGGTTCACTCGTTCTGTCTGCCCATCTGATTGGGGATGATAGGCAGTTGAACAGCTGGAGCTAATTTGAAGAGTCTTACACATTTTTCCCAAAAAACAGAGGTAAACTGAGGCCCCCATCATTAATTATATCCTGGGGCGCCCCATAAAGGGTGAAAAAATAAGATATAAAGAGCCTAGCCATTTCCGCCGCAGTTACCATAGTTCTACATGGAATAAAGTGGGCGAACTTTGTAAAACGGTCTACCACTACCATGATGGAATCGTAGCCATCAGATGCAGGTAACTCCATATTAAAATCCACCAATAGGGAAGTCCAAAGCTCATCAGCCCTTTGAACTTGAACCAGCAACCCCGCGAGGGCTGGCAATTTAGTTTCATTTGGTTGTAGACCAGGCACTCCTTACATTACCTGGCAACCTGCGCATCTAACCCTTTCCAAAAATATAACTGTGGAAAATTAGTTCTAGAGTCTTTGCCTTCCCAGTATGTCCTATGTTGATCCCATCATGATGGTCCCAGATGAATTCAAGGAGTAGTGGTCCAGCAGAAATCAATAAGTGACCCTGAAACTGCACCATCTCATCCTTCATGTGATACCCTTTGGTTATATCTTCCTGATTCATCTTGCTCTTGGAGAGGAACATATTATATTCTGCTGACAAGGGCTGTGAAAGGACCACCTTTCTGAACATACTATATTCCGCATTTTCCAGAGGAAAGAGCGCTGCCCCATGGGTCAAGAGAGGGATGTGGGGACACAATCTTATCTGGCAGAACCATCAAGTGGTATTGTGTACCTCTACCTCCTTAGGATCTGGAGCTAATGCAGGGTTTTGGCTCAAAGCATCCGCCAAACCATTTCCTTGCCTTTAATAAACTCTCAAGAAAACACAATTTGGGCCAGGGTCTAATGTCAGCGGGTTTGCCGTGAGGTCAAGACATATGGAGCCCGGTAGTACAACAAGGCATGGTGATCTGTACATACATGGAATGATTGGGATAGGATATGCAGGTGATGACACCAATATGTCAGCGCCTCTATCACTGCTAATAACTCTTTGTCATAAATGGTGTAGTTCAACTCTGGTAAAAACATCTTTCTGGAAAAATATCCCACTGGATGCTCTATTCCATCTCCACCTACTTGTAACAAGGCTGCCGCTATTGCAAAGTTGGAGGTATCAGTAGACACAATAAACTCTTTTTCAGGATCTACATGGCGAAGGATGGATGTGGACAACAGGGTACACTTTACCGCCTGGAAGGCATCCTGCAGATAAGAGACCAATGGAGTACCTTTACTCCACTCGCCTTATAAAAGGGCGCAGCCTCTATAGAAAGATTTGGTGTGAACTCCTTAAGGAACATACATGTCTTAAAAACTCCACAATTCATTGACTGAAGTTGGGGTGGGTCACTTAAAATTTCCTTCTCCTTTTCTGGAGTTATCATATGGCCTTGGTCAAACATGACGTTTCCCAGGAGATGACCTGGGATTTAATTATCTCACACTTACTAATAAAGCGTAAGTTTGGCTGCCCTTAATCTCTCCACTACCTGCCAAAGATGTATTGCATGGGACTCATGATCAGGGAAAATTACCAGAATATCATCCATATAGGCCACCACGCACACACCCCGAAGGTCTTTAAGGCTGCATCTATATGGCGTTAAAAGATAACCAGGGCGTTTTTAAGACCAAAAGGCATAAATTGAAACTGGAAAATTTCTTTTCTGGTTCAGAATGCAGTGAGCCACTCCTGGACCTTCTTATACGGACCTGATTGAACGCTTTCAAGCAATCCAGTTTGTAGAAGACTCTAGCCTTCCCTACATAGCGCTCAATATGAGAGTCCAATGAATTGGGTTGTAAATCTGGTACTGTAACATTGTTTAGGTTTCCAAAATTGATGCATGGGCATAGTGTATGATCAGCTTTTTCCACAAAGAGTAGTGGGGAGCATACCAGAGAGGTACGCTGAAAGATTGTGCCTTTGCTAACTGCTTTTTAACTCACACATCCAAGGCAGCTTCCTTCCATACAGTCAAGGGGTAAATGGGAGAAGATATATGCACCAGATCAATGGTGAGTTTAAACTCGCAATAAAACTCTGAATGAGCTGGTAGTACATTAGATGAAGCCACATCAAACGAAGATTCTAGACCTTCCAAACAGGATGGTAAGGGTATCTCCAAAGAGGGCTTCAGCGGTGGAGCTAGACTGAGTGTGTTGAAGTTGGGCCATTGGGGCAAATTTCCCTGACAGTTTGCTTCAGACATGGGGATAACTAATTCATGGCCATTCTTCAAAGTTAGTGATATAGTATTGTCTTTCAAGTTGGCTCTGACATCAAACTTTCGCCACCACTCCACTACCAAAATGATGGGGTGCAAGAGGTTTTTGATTGCTTGGAAGTGGTCATCCAAAAAATATTTGCCCACTTGATAATCCACTATCCCTAGAACCTTCAGCGTGTGAATACCTTTGGAAGCCCTTCCCCTAACCATGCCACCTGGTAGATAATTTGACTCAAGTTAATCAACCAGATCTTGGTCAATAAAATTCTCTGAGGCTCCTATATCCACAAAAATTGTTGTGCTGATTTTCCCTATAGGGGATGAAATGGTAGCAGTTAACAAAAAATATCCATAATGGTCTTTATCATAGAAGACAATTCCAAGGATTCACCTGAGAAGTCTTCATCAGGCATAAGCATGCCTCCAGGATAAGTATAAGCATCATAGAATGTAGATGGATAATTGGCCACTCTTACTACTGAGGTTACATATTGTACCATATCTTCAGCAATTGCATAAACATTTTTATCTTAAAAGCAATTCCTTTCACACTCCCTGTGTTCTGCAGATTATAGTAGGGGTCAAGCATGGGTTCTCTGGGGTGGTCTGGTATACAGAAATTGGTTCCATGCAAGAGTCCCAAGAGATTATATTTGACTTGTTTATATTTGCTAAATTTGCGTTATAAATGCGTTTTTGGGTATTAAAAACCCCATACCAGATTTGGTGGCCAGTTGTACATTATCCAAGGCCATCACCCCCAGTCCCTTTGTCAATAATCCCACTTGCACTGTACAAACGCGGTGCAGAGAAAAATCATTTTATGTAAATTGATACAATCAATTTTGGGGCTTGAATCACCTGGACCATCCAATTCCGCCAAAATGAGGAAGGAATTGGTGGGGAGCTCTGCCCCGTTAAAGGAGAAATCAATAGGCGTGGGCACCATAGCTATTGTGGCTGCCTTGGGTAACATCATAGCAGCGGAATCCACTGATACATTTAATTTGGTTTTATGGCTTAACCCCTGCTCGCCTTCAATTTCTGATGAAAATGAAGGATTGGAAGGAAAAGAATCCCCCATTTTCAGAGGCATGCGCAAGTTTTTGGGGCTGGTATTTATAGGGCCTCCCTAGGTGAAACAATGATGGACAAATTAGTTGGCCCCCTCCTGGTTGGGGCGGGGAAATTGTCCCAAAAAGCTTCAATAAGATGATCAAGCTATCAGGGGAAGCGTGACTCACTAGAGTGCCCATCGTAGGGGCT
The DNA here is from genome assembly GCA_022478985.1 of Massospora cicadina. Taxonomy (NCBI): domain Eukaryota; kingdom Fungi; phylum Entomophthoromycota; class Entomophthoromycetes; order Entomophthorales; family Entomophthoraceae; genus Massospora; species Massospora cicadina. The sequence goes on along the minus strand of JAKSZP010001908.1, from coordinate 42,847 downwards.
TCCAAAACAACCCAGGAAAATAATGTTTAGGAAAAGATAGATACAGTTAAGCCCAAGACATAGGGAGATTCATGAAAATAAGGGCACACAAACCGCCCAACACCATGGTGCACAGTTGAGCCATGGTGAAGCTCAGAAGTGGTGGCATAGGGTTGCTCTGCCCCAAAGGGTCGCTTCAAACTTTCTATACTCTCAAACACTCACAACACAGTTTCATAAATGTAAAAAACCCAGTCAAGTGCCCCGAGTAGAAGCTGACGCAGCCACTCAAGTCCTGGAGGAGAGGAATTGGGGCTGTTTTATTATAACTAGAAGAAGTGGTTGGAAACTGAGAAACCTGAGCAACTGGGCTTCAAATGGTCCAAGACCAACATGTACTCATCAAAAGGGTGGAAAAAACACAACGTGCAGAAAAAGAGACACTCCTAGCTGGCACACCACTAATGAGAATGAGATTACTGTGGACAAGAGCATCCTAGCCACATTGCACAGCCAAAGCACCTGAATACTACTGCAAAGACCTTCCACTCAGAATAAGTTTCAGCAAAACCAAAAATAAGGTTAGTCGTCTAATTTCAAGAGCATGTTTGTAATGCTCCAGTTCTAATAAAGAGGGGGTGAGGGCCCACCCCCTGCTACAGAGCCCTTTGATAAATAAAGAGTCTTTAAAGAAATGTCCAGAAGGATGGTGCACAGAACGGCTCAAGAAAGGATGTCACACATTTGGTCAATTGGTACCTCTTGGAGGTCGGAAAACAGAACTAAAAAATACACATAAAATACAAAATGAAACGGGGTCTAATAAACTAGACAACCAACTAGAAAAGTTGGTCATGCATAAACATACTTAAACACTGGAGGGAGAGCTGTCAATCGGTTGAAGTGTTGCTAATTTTAGGCATACCAATAGGCACATGCTAACATTGGCCAGGGTCCTGTAACTCAAAATTGTCCAAACTCAAGTTATAGATTGAAAATTGGCTCATCCTAACTTTGAAATTTTAAAAATGGAATGAATTTCAAATACCTGTTCCTCTAATAACCATAGTGAACTATCAGAATTGAGGATGTATCTAGTTCATTTTAACGCTGTGGCTGTAACACCAGGCCAAGCATCATGCACATCCCCAGGACCAACCTGGGCATACCTTGCTTATACGCTGTTGGTCCAGGGTATGTTTGAGTCAGGAAGGCCTTGTAACTTGACCTTTTTGGCCTCCTGACGACCATCCTTGTCTTTGCAATTAGTTCCTTCAATTATGTCATGTAGCCATGGCAGTGGGTCATTTTGTGAAGGGTGGAGCGTCTCAAACCATCCCAAGCTACCGCATACTATAACCTGTCCCCTTTGCTTCAGCCAATGGGCACTTTGTTGAGTTCTTGTCCTCAATTAAAACCTCCTGTACCCTGTTACTCTGGGTGTTGGATTTTGGCCACAATTTGACATCTTTACCAATCTCAAAGACTCCACTATGCACATAAAGTTTACAGGAGGAGTCACGGTTACCATCCCTTGTCTAGATAAAAGCACTGTGGCACTCCCTAAAGATGGTCCCCCTCCCCTAAATTAAGCAAAGGCCTCTTGTCAGAATTTTAAACAGATGGATTCCTCTAATGATTAATTGAGATTTGGGATGGTATAGGCCAATACTGGAGTAATGGCTTTTCAACTGAATTTGTGGTTATTGATGTGATTGCTTTGTGGTTGCTCCCCAATATAAGTTGAGCCGATTCATTATTCTGCCAAGATTGGAAGATAGGTTTGAGTGGGGCCAATTGGTGGCCCCAAATTAGTATAAGGATTACTGAAAACTAATAGTTTGGGATGATATGATTAGTTTATTTATTATATGTCAACAGAACCCAATGATCCAAAGTTTATGGCAGCCTAGGATGTTTCCAGCACCTAATTTATTAATTGACTATAAAAAGTCAAACATGAGCTGACACCTAAGGAAGATGGAACCCTGAGTTACTGATCAATAAGAGTCAAAGAGCGTCATTGGTGAGGAGCTGAATTATTTAGAGTTAAGCGAGCAACCAAAAAGGTTTATGGTATATAATCACTAAGCAACTAGAAGGTCAAATCCCAATTTAATAATTATTTTATATAAGCAAATTATACAGCTTACCAGCGACGGAATGCTGAGGATAAGCTGAAACTAATTCAAACATTGAGAAGGACAGGGCAAGATGGTCAACACTAGGGAAGAGAGAAGCGCAGCAAGAATGAGAGAGAGAGTAGTTGTCTAGAAGGTCCAGTGTAAGTCTCAGGGAGTGTCCTTTGGCTCTCAATTGAGTTATCTTTTCATTCCTGAATAAGAAAACACTGAAGAGGATGGCAGTACCCCTCATCACCCAGGGTGATCTCACCCACATAGTTGACGAGCAATGGGTGACAGCCCATCCACTTTGGATCCCACCCCCATTCCCTCACTCACCTCAGCAGAACTGTTGTGGGGAATTAGTGAAATCTGTGCTGAGATTATCAAACTGAAATTGGTCAGATCTAATTTGGGCAACAATCGGGCTGATGGCCAAAATTCAAATGGCTGTAAAAGTATGAAGAATGAGATATCAGCTGGATCGCCTGACAGTTCCAATTTGACCCTTAAATCAGTAGAACAAATATTGGGCGCCATCGATGAGAGTTTGAAGCCCTCTGATAGTAATTTGGGCGTTGCACCTGATGGGCTACTATTGACCAAATGAATGGTTAAATGACCAAGCGCGGGCGGGTTGGCCATCCCAAACCCGTTCCCAACCAAATGGTCCCATCCCTATATGGGATGGCCTTGGGGATTCCCATTGCTCGTTGGGCCAAATGCCATCATGCTAACCATCAGAAATGTAATCAACCCCTGGTCCAGACATTTGAGGTCAAACTGACAGAGACTCAGCCCGCCGCCAAATTTTGCAATGTCAGTTTCCAAAGAATAAACCCCCCACTTCCACCAATTTGCCAGTTAGGCCAAATTTGTGGATCCTGACCACATCATTATCACTACCCAATTGACCACTATTTAATCAGTTGCAAGGCACTGAAAGATTGTTGGTCAATTTTCTTACTTTATTTCCCAAATAAAATTTTATTAAAACCCCAAATTTTTATCTCCTTCCTTTTTGACCACATCCCATATGGCATTTCCCTGGTGGTCCACCACTCCACACTCTGGGTGGGCCTTACCAATTCTCTTGGTTACCATGGTTCCCTCCATTGCCAATTGGGCTCAACAAGTCCAAAATTTTTGGCTCTACAACCCTGTTCTCATGACCTTCTGGCAGCAATATACAGGGATCTTATGGCCCTATGTCCGCCAACTACAAGAGAAAATTCGCCTCTCTACCACCCCCAACAAAATGGTTTTAACAACCAAGAATCTCGCAGAAACTATCACAGTAGTTTCCCCCCTGTTACTAGAACCCCTGGGTCTGAAGTCTATTCAGTGTGGTTTGCCGTTGGGATACTCCTAACCCTGACATTCCGCCACCATTTCGTGGTATCCTATTTCCCAGCTCCATATCAAGTCATACAGTCAGCAATGCCTCTGGCATTCTGGCTTGCTTTCTGGATGCTCACGCATCCTGACTGGCAGGCCAGTCTAAACTTCTTCTGCCATTTCCATGACATAATTGACCAACCATTACTTCCAGCCACTTCCACCTTGGTTTTCAAATTTGGCGCCGCAGTGGTTACTCTCTACCAGATGAACGTGCAATCAGTTGTATGCTGTTTGTTGCTTATTTGGTCATTTTCTGACTTTGGGAGAAGCATCCGCTCTATTTTGGGAAAACTCCTTCAAGCCACCCAAGATGTGAAGATTGCATCTCCTCCTATTTCCTCCAGTCTGGGGAAAATATCGAGTATCCCTTCCCAAGAGATCACCAATCAGGTTCTGGATGCACTCACCAAAGTACAAATGTGCACAACAATCGCACTCAATAATGCTTCTGTGATATCTCAGGCCCAACAAGGTCTCACATTGTTAGATGCCGTGGACAGTGAGGCCCATCGCTGGGTGAGAAGTCTTTTGCATTCTTCCACACAAAAAGGAGACCCTGCCTCCCTGATGGCTGTTGTATCAGCCGCCTTGAACCCCCTTGTGTCCCAATCAGACCATTTATTTAAACTGCTCTTTGCCATGGCTGAAGCCCCTAGTTTGGCTTCTTTGATTTCTACCTTTTGTGAGTTGGCTCCCACGTCAGGACTATCTATTGACATGCTTCAGGCAGTCTTTAGAGCGAGTTTGGATTCAGTCTCCACTCACCATGTGGTTTGGTCTACCACCCAAGGATCAATAGATCAAATAGGCGTCACCGCAACTACTATCAAAGCTTTGCCTCGCCACGTTTCCTCATATCAGAAAGGGAATTTTATGATAGGATTTCCTAATGAAGATGTAGATGACGCTCCCGACACTAAAATAGTAGCAGACATGGGTTCCAACCCTGCTGGAACCCCTGAGTCCAAGTTAGCATTCCCAGAGTTAACTTTTAACGATTCTGTTCAAGCCCAGATGAAGGAAACGATTCGCCCAGCCCTAGTCCTTCCAATTTTCGCCCCAGCTAAGAACCCTGACCCTGATCCTGACCCACCTATTGTTTCTTCAGTCACCCATGAGTCAGTCATATCTCCCAATAAACAGAATTCCGCTTATTTCCTTGTACCCATGAGAATTAGTATCAGTTCCCATCATGTCTCCTTTGAAGCTCTGGTGGATACTGGAGCAGCGGGGAACTTCATGAGTGTTGAGTTGGCACAACAACTGAAACTGGATATGGATGTGGGCTCCTCAGTAATGGTGGCCTCCTCCGCTTATCAGTCTTCATATATTGTTCGCCGCCCAATATACTTCTCAATTCACCAATACAACTTCTGTGATCATTTTTTGGCCATGCCAAACCTGGTGTTCCCAGTGATCTTGGGTGTGGGATGGTGGCGCTGACAACATGTGAGGATTCATTTAGAATCTAATACGTTGTCATTTGCCAATGATGATTCAGAGGGAGAGTTCCCTCTGATCAACACCCTCAAGAAAATCCAAGGAACCAGCTCTATCACCACCCTAGTTACTTCCGCGGGCATTCTGGCCAAGTTTCCCAAAAACTTAATGCCATATTGCAGAATTTTTGACATGGAAAAGGCGGATCATTTGCCAAAACATACTAGGTACAATTGTGGATTTTGGACAACCGTGGAGTTGGTGAACATCAATTGCCCGTTGTATCCCCATACGGCGGAGGAAGAGGTTGCACTCAATACCTGGTTGGACGATATGTTAAAAAAAGGCTGGTTGTTTAAAGAAACTTCACCCATCACTTCCCCTATCATCTTTGCAAGAAAATTGGATGGATCGCTCCACCCTTGCATGGATTATGGTCACCTGAACAAAATAACAGTTACAGACCCCTACCCATTGCCCCTGGAGCAGACAATCAGTCAGGCAATTGCCAAATCCTGGGTGTTCTCAAAACTCGACCTGGTGAATGCTTTCAATCAGATTTGAGTGATGGAAGGACAAGAATGGCTGACCACAATCTGAACGAGGCGAGGCATTTTTCAATTTCGCATAATGCCCTTTGGGCTGAAAAATGCTCCCACTACATTTCAACAAATGATTGACAATGCGTTAGGGGATCTCCAGTTCTCCTGCGCTATTGCTTATATCAATGATATCCTAGTCCATTCCCCAACTCCCAAACAACATGCTATCGACTTAGAAGCAGTGGTGGTTGCTTTGCATAAAGCAGGCCTGTTCCTCAAAGCTTCCAAGTGCGAGTTTTACAAGGAAGAGGTTACATTTCTCAGAAACTTGGTACTTAAAGAAGGTGTCGCCATCCCCCCAACAAATTAGATGCAATCTGAGAATGGCCAACCCCAACTACACAGAAGCAGCTTCAAAGTTTCTTGGGTACTATCATTTTCTTAAAGAAATTTTCCCCCGCACTTTCCCAGTTGGCCGCCCCGCTCCATCCCCTCACAGGGAAAAATGTACCATTTTGTTGGACCCCCAAATGCCAGCAGGCGTTTGAATCAATTAAGGAAGTGTTCATGTCTCCTCCCATTTTGAAACATGCCAATCCCACCAAACCATATATTGTCACATGTGATGCTTCATCAGTAGCTGTGGGCGCGGTGCTGCTTCAGGACCACGATGGTCTCAAACATCCAGTCACTTATTTCTCCCAAAAATTCACCACTACAGAGCAGTCCTGGGCCATTTATGACAAGGAACTGGCTGCTGTTGCATGGGCATTAACTCATTGGTGGTACCTGTTGCAGGGTGCTCATCATGAGTTAACAGTTCGCACAGATCACCAAGCTCTCTTGTATTTTTGCAAACCCCAAAAATTGGCACACTGGCAAGCCTGAACCTATCAGGACCTGTGCAGTTTTAACTTCAAATATGAATTTGTCAAAGGTGCGCTAAATGTCCTTCCCAATTTCCTAAGCCATAGTCCCACTCACTGCCCCTCAGAACCTGAGGAAGAGGATCTCATTACCATGATTCCTGCCACTCAAATTCTGTCAATTGCTCCCTCCATTGTTTCCTCTGCCGCGTTGTCACCTGATGATCCATTATTGGCCCAGGTGTTAGCCAGTCAAATGGCCTGCCCTGAGGGCGTGGAGTTGATTGAACACTTGACTCACTTGAGTCCCAAACACTCCCTATATTCTTTAGAAGAAGGTCTCATTTACTTTTGTTCTCATGTTTGGGTTCCCCCTCCTTCCACCTGAACATATTCCGCACACACCATGATCCCCCCGTGGTCAGACACCCCAGTAACAAGAAATGCATCGACTTGATCAAGTGAACCTTTAATTGGGCAGGACTGACCAAAGAGGTTCTGGCTTGGATCACCAATTGTGTTACTTGTGCTAGGGCCAAGTCAGACCGTTCCAGAAAAAATGGTCTTCTGCACCCTTTACAACAGGCGGAAGGTCCATGGACCTCGGTGTCCATAGATTTCATTGTCAACCTCCCCTGCTCTAATGGTTTCACAGCGGTAATGGTAGTGGTAGATCACTTTACCAAATTTTCCCTGTTTATTCCTTGTACTTCTGCAATTATGTCAGAAGAAATGGCGCATCTATTCATTTGACATGTGTTTTCAATGTTTGGTCTTCCCCAGGAAATTGTTAGTGACAGGGGTACTCAGTTTACTGCCCAGTTTTGGAGTGAACTCTTGTCAATCCTTAAGATAACCCCCTGTCAATCCACGGCATATCACCCCCAGTCCAATGGCCAGACCAAGCAGGTTAACCAAGTTCTCAAACAGTACCTGCGTTGTTATGCTGTAGCAGCGCAGGATACCTGGGCCAATGACCTGCCTCTTGCCCAATTTGCATACAATAATGGGACTCACGCTTCCACGGGTTTTTCACCATATGAAGCAACATTGGGTTATAACCCATCATTCTCAGTCAGAGCATGCTTGTGACCAGAAGTGCAAGCTGCCGCGGATCATGCTGCCCATATTCGATTGACCCAAGCTTTAGTGTGGGAACACCTCACTAAAGCCATCAATGACTATAAGCATTTGTGGATTGCAAGCACCTTCCAGGTCATGACTTTACAGTGGGTTCTTACATCATGCTCGATACTCGCCATTTGCAAATCCAAACCCCTTCCCACAAATTTGCCAGCAAGCGTTCAGGTCCCCACTTAGTGGAGGAGGTATTGGGTAATGGGGCGTTCCAGGTTGAAGCTTCCCACGCATTGGAAGCAACACCCAGTTTTCCATGTATCCCAGCTGTCGCCCTTTAAGGGTGTAATTCCCATGGACCCAGAACCAATCATTGTCAATAATGAGGAGGAAGCCAAAGTGGAGGCCATCCTGGCATCTCAGAAGTCGCGACGATCAGTCCAATATCTTGTGGCCTGGAAAGGATATCCAGCTTACAAAAACAGTTGGGTCAAGGCGCGCGATTGCACAAATTGTATGGACCTGGTTGACACTTTCCACACATCCCACCCCAAGGCTCCCCGCCCACTTCAGAAGGCCGTGACAATTATGGCTATCAAGTTACCCAAAGCGCATAAGAACGTGGCTCTGGTGCAGTTTCCCGGTGGGGGGGCTGTCCCTTTGGAAAAAGGAAAGGGTAATGTAAGTCTTGGGGAGTGTCCTTTGGCTCTCAATCGAGTTATCTTTCCATTTCTGAATAAGAAAACACCAAAGAGGATGGCAGTACCCCTCATCACCCAGGGTGATCTCGCCCACATAGTTGATGAGCGATGGGTGACAGCCCATCCACTTTGGATCCCACCCCCAATTCCCTCACTCACCTTGGCAGAACTGTTGTGGGGAATTAGTGAAATCTGTGCCAAGATTATTGAACTGAAATCGGTCAGATCTAATTCAGGCAACAATCAGGCTGATGGCTGAAATTCAAATGGCTGTAAAAGTATGAAGAATGAGATATCAGCCAGATCGCCTGACAGTTCCAATTTGACCCCTAAATCAGTAGAACAAATATCAAGCGCCATCGATGAGAGTTTAAAGCCCTCTGATAGTAATTTGGGCATTGTGCCTGATGGGCTACTATTGACTGAATGAATGGTTAAATGACCAAGTGCGGGTGGGTTGGCCATCCTGAACCCATTCCCAACCAAATGGTCCCATCCCTATATGGGATGGCCTTGGGGGATTCCCATCACTCGTTGGGCCAAATGCCATCATGCTAACCATCAGAAACATAATCAACCCCTGGTCCAGACGTTTGAGGTCAAACTGACAGAGACTCAGCCACCGCCAAATTTTGTGATGTCAGTTTTCAGAGAATAAACCCCCCACTTCTGACCAATTTGCTGGTTAGGTCAAATTTGTGGATCCTGCCCACATCATTGTCACTACCCAATTGACCACTATTTAATCAGTTGCATGGCACTGAGAAAATTGTTTGTCAATTTTCTTACTTTATTTCCCAAATAAAATTTTCTTAAAACCCCAAATTTTTATCTCCTTCCTTTTTAACCACATCCCATATGGCATTTCCCTGGTGGTCCACCACTCCGCACTCAGGGTGGGCCTTACCAATTCTCTTGATTACCATGGTTCCCTCCATTACCAATTGGGCTCAACAAGTCCAAATTCTTGGCTCTACAACCCTGTTCTCATGACCTTCTGGCAGCAATATACAGGGATCTTATGGCCCTATGTCCGCCAACTACAAGAGAAAATTTGCCTCTCTAACACCCCCAACGAAATGGTTTTAACAACCAAGAATCTCACAGAAACTATCACAGTAGTTTCCCCCCTGTTACTAGAACCCCTGGGTCTGAAGTCTATTCAGTGTGGTTTGCCGTCAGGATACTCCTAACCCTGACATTCTGCCACCATTTCATGGTATCCTATTTCCCAGCTCCATATCAAGTCGTATGGTCAGCAATGCCTCTGGCATTCTGGCTTGCTTTCTGGATGCTCACGCATCCTGACTGGCAGGCTGGTCTAAACTTCTTCTGCCGTTTCCATGACAGGGGATCCCCTGGAACTTATCTTTCCTGTGTGCATCCAAGGATATGCAGACATGTTTGATCCATATAATGCTTGGCAACTCCCTGGCACAACAAGTTTAACTTTGAGTTTATGTTAACTGTTGACCTCGCTAAGATACCCTCCACTATCTATCCCTTGTCCTTGTGGGAAGAGGCCGCCTTAAACGTTTGGATTGATGACACGCTCTCCAAGGTTCAAATCTTCAAGTTATCTTTGCTGGTGTGCTCCTCCCTCCTATTTGTAGATAAGTCTGATGATTCCCTCCGCCCTTGCATTGATGTGACAATCTGAACAATGTGACAGTACCTGACTCCCATCCTCTCCCCTGAGCAGCAGATTGCCCGCTATACGGAGAAGGCTAGTGTTTAGCAAGCTGGATTGACTTAATGCATTCATTCTAATCCATATAAAATAAAGCCAGGAGTGAATGAACAATTTTTGTACTTTGAAAGTCATTTACCAGTTCAGGGTCATGCCGTTTGGTTTAAAGAATGACCCTGCCTGCTTTCAAAGGTTCATTGATTCTGTCATAGGAGACCTTATGGGAACCTGCGTGATAGCATACATGAATGACATACTGGTCTTCTCCCTGGATGCAAAATCTCACGCGCTTTCCTTATATCTGTCATGGGCGACTTGAACAGGCAAATATTACTATTAAAACTAGCAAGTGCGATTTTTCCAGTTTAAGATTGAGTTTGTAGGAAACATTTTTTTATCCCAGTTCACATCATTGCCCCAGACAAGGAAGTAACAATCCGCGATTGGGCTACTCCCTCATTCATCCCAGAGTTGCATAGCTTTCTTAGGACGTGTAATTTCCTCAAAAAGTTGACCCACATCTCTCAGAAATCGCCGCCCCTCTCTACACTGCATCTAAGAATATTTCCAGTTGGACCACAGAATGCAACGCCACATTTCACGCCGTTAAGTCCATACTTTTGTCCAGACAGATGCTAGCATATGCAGACCTCATTGGCCCATTTTATTGCCACCACTGATGCTTTCAACTTTTCAGTGGGAGCAGCTCTTTTGCAGGAAGGGGAGGACGGAGTGGAGCATCCCGTTGCTTATTTTCCAAAAAGATGACCCTTGCGCAGCTCAACTATGCTATTAATGATAAGAAACTCCTTGTTGTTGTTGAGGCGATACAACACTGGCGCCACCATTTGCATGGTTCTAAGTGGTCTTTTTAATGTCAACATTGAACACAAGGCGTTGATATACTACCGCGCCCCCAGAAGCTGTCCCCTTCCTAGTCCCAGTGGTTGAAAAATGCTGTCAGTGTTTGATTTTCAATATGATTTCCTTAAGGAGCCCAAACTCTGTTACCAAATACCCTATCCCAGAAACCTGCGTCTGCCTCTGACCTGGTACTAGTTGATGCCCACAATACCCAGGTGTTGATTAAGCTGGAACAGGTGAAGGAGATCCCACTGTCCAACCCTTGATCTTCTTATGATGAACCTTTTTACTGGGATATTGACACCCCTGCCCGCTTTAGGTTATCCCAACTTTTGTCAGCTGACTACAAAGGAGTTAAGCAGGCTTGCAAGAGTAATGGAGAACCCTGGACAAAGGCTACCAGTAGCTAGATGTGGTCATCCTCCATCAAGGCAAGTGGTGGATACCACCTGGACCCCTGAGAGAGGAGGTGATTTACAAAGCTCATGACCCTCCAACTGCCAGCCACCCTGGCAAGGGTAAGATGCTTGAGTTGGTCTGCTGATCCTACAGGTGGAAAGGCTTTGCCACAGATGTGGCCAAATTCACAAAGTCCTGCTTGAAGTGTAACTGGTCAAAACCTAGTCGCCTGAAGAGCGCTGGGCTGCTTTCCCATTCCAAGCTGAAGAGGGCCCTTAGACTTCAGTGTCCGTTGATTTTATTATGTAACTCATCTTGTCTCAGGGTTTTGATGCATTAATTGTGGTGGTGTACCGCTTTACCAAGTTGGACCATTTTATCCCTTGCAATACCACAATTACTTCTATCCAGACAGCCTACCTCTTTTTGGACCAAAAATTTTGCCTACACGGCCTCCCTCAAGGAAATTATCAGCAATCTCAGCCTTCAGTTCACTGCCCAGTTCTGGAAACATTGCTGTTCATCGTAGGCATCTGCCCCTTCCACTATACAGCCTTTCACCCTCGGTTAGATAAGCAGATAGAGAGGAAGAAACAAAATTTGGAGCAATTCTTGTTTAATTACTCCAACGCTGAAAAGACAAGTGGGCCTCTCATCTTCCAGTGGCGCAATTCGCCTATAATAACCTTAATTATACCTCTACAGGCACATCTCCTTTTTTGCAAACTATGGGTATAACCTCAGCCTTAACCTGAGTTCAAAGATTGAGTTCACCGTTGTTGCTGCCAATGAGCGCACCAAAGAGCTCAGAGACATACACCAGGCAGTGAAGAATCATCTTGTTGATGCTGTGAGGATCTACAAAGCATAGATGACCGCAAGTGCCTCAAAGACCCAGATTACAAGTCAGGCGACTTGGTCATAGCCAATGCCTAGAACCCCTTCTGAAGCAGCCCTGCCGCAAGTTAGGCCCCAAGCGTTTTGGACCCTACAAGATCATCCAGAAGATTGAACCATCAGCTTACCAAGTTGATCTGCCCCTTCCATCAAAGTGTTCAGCACCCTCCATGAGTGCCTCCTGACCCATTTGATGATCCCATGCCGCCTCACCTTGTGCCTTTTATAGTAGATGGTGAATCCAAATATGAGATTGATGCTATTATTGCTTCCCGCCTATCCTGATGCCGCCTACAACATTTGGTGTCCTGGAAAGGTTATGACAATACTGAGAACAGCTGGGTATCCCATAGAGACTGTTCCAATGCTCAGGACTTAACCTGTGATTTTTATGCTCAGTTCCACAAGACTTTAGATCCTGCCACCCAAGCCTCCTTGACCGCCATGAAGATGCCTACCCCCCACATGAACTTTGCTTTGGCCAATGTCCCCTCAGGCAGCGTGGAACCCCATACAAGAGTGGAGGGTAGTGTCACAATTAGTGACATTTCTTCTGGCGTGGTATACCCCACCAAAGCTAAGCCCAATAAGCCTCTTTACTCAAGGCCAGAACCCTTAAGGGTCACCAATGAACTCTCTAAGGTCATTGACTAAAAATGGGCTCTGGCTTTGCCAGCCAGGACTGAGTAAAATAATGGTATAGAGGTGGAAAATCTGGCAAAAATCAGCACAAAAATCTGAAAAATAAACTGGAATGGGGTTACAAAATTTAGGCAAATTCACAAAATCTCAGTTTTGTTAGAAGTTGAGTAATTACTTCTGATTGGGTTTTGTTAATCACTCTGAAACTATTGCAAATCTTCCCTTTAAATTTCATACTCTAGCTGAGAAAGGTTTTGCTTTTCTCAGATAAACAGTTTAACTTTAATAAAGTTTAGAAAACATTCAAAGAAGTTTTCTTATACTTTTATGTTTATTTTTATAAAAGCTGGATGAAACTTTAAGATGGCCAGGCTCAATTTTCTACTCTTTTCTGACCCTTTTGGCGCAAAACTTCCCTCTATGCCATAGCCTATTCCGCTGACTCCGCTAATTCTTATTTTGCCACGTTCCACCCCAGTTTCTATGCAACCTACCTCAAATCTCATGGACTCTTGTCCCTGATGGTTGTCATCAGTTTGGTGTGCGCTTTGTTCAACAAACTTATTTGGAAAAAAATGAGATAATCTAGGATGTTGCTTCCTCTTGCTTGGCCACTTTATCTTGTTCTGGAACCCTTTGCCTGGAACTTTCCCTGCTGCAACCTCCTGCACTCAGTTTTCCATTACAGTAATGTTATTAAACAAATCTGCTATAATGACAATTTGTGGACCTGATAAATATGGAATCAAAATTTCCCAAATGAGGGTTAAAGCAGGGTGACCCCATTAACCTCTTGCTATATACCCTGGGGCTGTACCCATTATTATGCTCATTAAAGGATACATGATGGGTATTTTGGTTCACAGTCAGCCACCCCTTAGAGAATTAGCTGTTTCAGATGCCCTTGTAATAAATATATTAGTCCAGCTAATATTCACGCTCTAGAGAAGTTAATAAGTAAATATGATATAATGAGCAATAAAATAATTACTTGCCACAAAACTGAGGTAATTTTACTTGGCAAGTTTATCAACAATGGACAAATCAAGAATAGTACATTACATCCCCAACTTCATTATAAAAATATGATTTCCAAAAATCAAAATATAAAACCATTTTCTTCTTCATATCAACTCCTTCAACCCATCCAGTTTGTCATCTAGGGGTATGGCTAAAAAATTATGGTATGTACACACAATAATAAAAAGTGCCCTATCTATATATCAAATTATGTTTTGACCATTTGAGGCTAATCCGCTGGTCAGGTGGGAAGAGTAATTTAAGCAATTCAACTTATAATATCAGAAATATTAAACACATACCACGCTATTCCATTCTCCCACATCTTTTATCACTAAGAGCTACGTTTTATCATGATTTTGTGATAGCCTTCATGCACCTATCTGTATTGATAAGCTATTTGGGTCATGTGCTACAGAAGGCATAAAACTTATTGTTTACAAAAAGAAGTCCACTAAACTATTGAATAAATGTTTTGTTCAAGTCACCAAGCACAATACACTACCAACCATTGGTCTAATGCAGATTGGGGAACCTCTTTGAATATACTTGAGCTGTATAACTCTAATGCACCAATACGTTACTTTATCTTGTATTGCACCATAATGTAACCAGTCCCCACCCTACTTATTCCACTTTAAAAGTATTCCAAGAATTTTCAAGCACTCTACCTGGAGCTTTCAAATCATTGAACCACATCCTACTTAGGGCCAGGTAAGGACCCAATACTTCCAATTGTTTGATGGTACTCCAGTGACTTCAGCTACCTTCTATTCCAAATAATCTTCTACATTAGCCATTATTGACTTATTGGATTAATTGGATATCCCATATTTCGCTCAAGTCCAAAAAAATCGGACTGTTACATATTACCCTTCATTACACCCATAAGTGAGCTCATATCTAGAAATATTTAACCTGGACATACTGAACGGCAGATTAACACAATAAAACTGATTAAGATTTTATAGTTTGAGGACAAAAATAACCTAATCCATTAAATAGAAAGTTGATCCTCATCCCAGGTAATATGAACAGAGGTCTCTTAACTATTCCAAATACCCATCCTAACATTATTTTCTACTTGAGACCATTTGCTATGAGAATGATGTCTTAAATCTCAAAAACTTTAGAGCACTGATAGCTGCCATAATATTATGATCAATTCATACCATAGTCTTGGAGACTATAATAAGGCATCCTTATTAAGGCTAAACTGCTCACACAAAAGAAATGCCACCTTTCCTATAATTTTCAATATTGATAATGTGGATCTATGCCACCAAAGTGGCGTTATACCATCCAATTATGAAAATCTAGCTGGTTCCGGATGCATGACCCATACTCCCACAGCTGTACAATCTGGAAACCTGCTCAAGACCATTTGGAATTGGTGGCTTGTCAAACACTGTTTACCCCAGACAATAGGGATGGAGTTGGCTAGACTACTATCCTGAGATGTCAGAGGCTCACAATTTGTTAAATTTATTTTATCTTATTTTATTTATACTTTATTTATTTTTCTTCAGTAGTGTTGGTCCCATGAAGCCCTACCTCAAATAAACTAAATTAATATTGCAAGAAAATAACAAGTCAATATTTTTGTGTACTAGATTTTAAAAATCTTAGGTATAAAAATATCCTGTGGCAAATCAAGAGGAGGCTGCTAGTAATGCATATCTATAATAAGGTTGGTATCACATAAAAATGTTTCATCACAAAACTGAGTCAAACTTGAGAATATCATAAGGGTTGCAAAAAACATGACAAGAACATGGTAGCTTTTTTATATCCGCACAAAGTTGTTAAGAAAATGATATTTTTCTAAGAAAAAATGAATAAATGTGTAATTTTGAATGAATTTCAGTGGTATTTGAGGTAGACTGAGCTTTTCGGATAGGAAGAATTAGTATTAAAAACTTTCGTTGCCAGATTAATGCGGATGCCAATTGAGAACAGCAAGTCTACCCTGTATTCTTAAGTTTACTCTCGTCAAAATCATATAAAACTAATTTTTGCCTAATAAATCTATCTTGAATTTAAATACACCTAAATGTTAGTAGTTTTGTGAAATTGGTTTGCTAGGATTTACTTTAAATTTTACTCACACTAAAATTAGCTGAATTGAAAATCGTTTTTTCTTTCTATAGTATTTTATAGAAATAGCCTTTTCAACTAATTTCATTCTTCTTATATCCTTAAGGCTTCTGACTCCTTTTATTACTTGTCATTAAAAGCATAAGCCTTTAAAAGATAACAACTCTGCCTCATTCTGATTTTATTTTTTAGTATTTACAAGCTTGCCTTAGGATAAATATTCAACTTGCTTGTTCTATTTAAACAAGAGTTGACGTTATTTACTAGGTTGGTGTGTGTTATTTATATATTAATTGGAATATTAATGACTTTTCTCGCACGTTTTTGTGCGTTGATTTTTTACTTGTAGCTTATATAGTTTTACAAGGTCAGTCTATTTTTTGTCTAAACTTTTATAAGTAGAGCTTTGAAAAATGCTTTTTTTGCTAGTTTACTCTAGACTCTAGCTTTTGGCTAAAATTTGGTTAACTTAAGTTTATAAAAATTTATTTAGTAACATTTTATATGGTCTAAAATTGCTTTTGAACTCTTTATACTAGGTATTGACTTGCTTGATAGTCGCTTTATGTTGCTAGATAAAAATAATCATGAATAGTAAAAGTGGAATCGAGGCTTTTGGAAGGCTTCAACAGGCTGAAGGGTCTATTCCTCGACCTGGATCTTGTAAAAAGTGCGGAAGAGGTAAAAGCATTCTCAACTCACGAATTCATAGTACTAGTTGGTCATCTGACATATGAATGCTTTAATGATATTAAGCTACCACCATTGCCTCCGCCTAAGAAGACTATTTATGATTATGCTCTCAAAGCGCCACATGAAGCTCAGAAAAATGAAACTATAAAAGCTTCTACAGATAAAAAAGCAAAGTCCAGGAAGAAGAAAAGAAAGTGTGATGTAAAGAAGAAAGTTAGAAAGAAAGAGCGCCGCCAATGCTCATCTAGCGGCTCATCCTCGTAAGTGGTTTAGTCTTAACATGGTGCACTTTTATGACTAATATTTTTAATAGTGAAAACACACGCTGGCATTATAAGTCTCAAAGGTAATTAATGCACAGTTATTTTTATGTTGAGCTGGGATTCATTTTTTCCTTCTCGATACGCAAGCAGTTTATTCTATAAAACACCATAGATTGTTTTTTAAACATTGTTTCCAATTATTTCCAAGCGCTGAGTCGTTTAGGAACCTCTACCAGGATTACTCAATTTCATCATCTGAGTTTAGGATTCGAGATAATGAAAGAAATCGCCCCTCTCATCATTGCAGGTATAAATTAACACCTCTTAGCAAAAAAGTGTCATGTATTTTTATACTTTGAGGGCTTTCAGAGATATACAGAAAATGTTTTACTGTTTTCATTCAATAATGGTATATTGATTTTGTTTTGTTTTAAGTTCTCGAGTCTACTGCCAACTGCGGTTAGTGGCATCCTACAAAAATGAGAACAGTGACTCATTAATCGCGAGATATATATCTGATATTTTAGTTTAAGAGAAAAAGCACTTTTAGTTTAAGAAAGAAATTACTTTTATTCTTTCTTAAGATTAAATTTCAGCTTTAACTTTTAATGATAGGTATCAGACCGCAACATATATTCTATATCATTTAAAGGTTTAGGCATTCTAGATAGCATTTTACTCTCCACTGGGAACTCTTTGAATTTTTATTAGATATTTTTTTGATAATAGATCTACTTTCGCTTAGTTTAATTTCAATATTAATGTTTAATTTTAGATTTTATTTACTTTTTATAGCATCATTTTGAGATAGACAAATTTAAAACACGGTGTCGAAACTTGACACTTAAATGCAGCATACCCAAGCTATGTTTTTTAATTTATGACTAACTTATTTTGATAACAGCCCTAGAAAGTTTGATAAGCCTTATTATGACACAAAATCTATGGCCAACTCTGAAAGCAAGGATTATTGTAAGAAAAAATACTGACTTAAAATGTAATTTTTAATTACACTCAATTTTCTTACAATCTTTATGTTTTTGAATTATTGTCATCTTTATCTGCAGATCTGCTCATTTAGCTGTTGTGAGTTTAATGTCATATTGATAAAAAGTCTATTTTTTCAAAAAATTATAATTTTTATTTTTTATCTTTAAAGCAGCTGAGATAATTATAAAAATAGAAAGAATCTAGTAATTTGCGTACATTGAATTTTTATCAGATGATGACAATATTTAAGCTTGACTATTAATTTATAATTTTTTTAGTCATCCAACTATACCTATTAATTATATTTATTTACATAAATATATTGTAAGAAATGTATATTAATATAATTATCCTTTTAATTTACTAAGTTCATTGATAGTTTACTGCATGCATAACCTTGTTAATCTTAATATTGCTTCTTATGTTAGCTTATTTTAAATGTGCAGCTTTACACATGCTTTTCTTATTATCAGATTCTGGTGGTTGACCTGAAAATAAATTATTTGACAACTATCAACTCAGGCCAATTACCCTCTCTATAACTTGGGCCAATTACCTAGCAATCTACTATAGCTAATGACTTTTATAAAAACATGGGCTTAATATCCCAACATCAATTTAGGCCAATTATCCTTTCTAAAGCTCAGCCAACTACCCTTAGTTCAAATCAGGCTGATTATACTCATGACAACTCAGCAAGTGGTCCTGATTAATTGGGTATTATATTGACCATATATTTTTAAAATTTTCAAGGGGATTGATCCCTAAAAATAGCTCTAAAAATCTCATGGATAAATATGACTATATGATTGTCATCATATTTTTGCAATTAGTTTCCTGTCCTATGGCAAATTTTGTATATCAATCCTCATAATCAGCATGATAACATTTGCACATGGACTGCCTGAATGGAAGTACTTAATGCTATTAAGAGAGGCCTGCTTAATATCCTAATTAGGGTTTGTTGTTTAATTAGTCAATGCCAAAATTCCCAGAAGTTATATTTTATCAGCTGTATGATGAAACTCAAATTGGGTTGATTTTAGGATAATTTTGCACATTTGTGTTGCAATTCTTATCCTTGAAACCCTTTCCAATTTTTGAGAGTAATTTGCCACCAATAGTCCTAGCAATAGGTCATGGTTGTATCAGTTCAAGGGCCAAACTGGGGTGGAAAATAATTATCTGCGGGAATTGCATGCTCAAAATTTGGCCAGGAGTTGCCTAGAGGTATAATTACTGGTGCATGGCCTAATAAAATTATTATCTAGTGATATCTAATACAAATATATTTTTTAATTCTCTTTATCTGGTTTTTTATCAGAGTTTTTTTGAAAATGTTGACAATCTGTTATGTCAGAAATATTCTGCTTGTACCTTTACCTGTCTCAGTAGAAGTTCCTGAATTTATAGGTAAAATTAAGTCCAAGATCAACCAGAAGAATCAATTTAATTGAATAAGCCTAGTGAGCTTCCAAATGGTTGATATACCATACAACTCTGGGTAAATTGAGGATCTATTGGTCAAACTTCTTCCCAATTATATATGCAAACTAATTTATCAAAGAAGCACTCCTCAGATTTAGCAACAGGCTGTAAGTTCTGGGGAATGTCTTCTGGGTGTTGATTGGGCCATTTTCCTGTTCCCGAGTAAGAAGGCACCAAAAAGGATGGTGGTACCCCTTGTTACTCAGGGTGATCTTGCTCATGTGGTAGACAAGCGCTGGGTAACAGCTCTCCCACTCTGGATCCCTCTTCCATTACCCACACTCACCTCAGCAGAACTGTTATGGGGAATCAGTGAAATCTGTGCCAAGATTGCTGAAATGAAATTGATCAGAACTAATTCAAGTGGCAATCAGCCTGATGCTTGGATTTCAAATGGTCGAAAAGGTATGAAGGCTGATATATCAGCCAGAATGCCCAACGGTTGCAATTTGGTTAACATGATGATCAAAAAAATCACCCCCCTCCCAAAGTCATCGGGAATCATCCCCAACAGGCAGATAACAGCATCGGACACCATTGACAAGGGTTTGAAGCTCCCAGCTGGCAAATTGGGTGTTGCACCTGATATAATGCTACTGACCAAATGAACAGCCCAGTGACTGAGCACGGGTGGGTTGGACATCCCAAACCCATTCCCAACCAAATGGGCCCACCCCTATGTGGGGTGGCCTTGGGGATTCCTGCTGCTCATTGGGCTAAATGCCATTGCATCAACTGTCAGAAATGCAATCAAGTCTCAGTTTGGATATTTGAGGTCAAACCAACAGTGACTCAGCCTGCCAGCAAATTCTTCAATGTCAGTTCCCAGTTAAATTATCTGTTCCCTATTCCCAAACAATTTGCCAGTTAGGTCAAACTTGCGGGACCTGATCCCAGTTTGTTTTCCCTCTAAATTGACTACTATTTAATCAGTCACATTGCACTGAGAAAATTGTTGGTTGATTTTTCTTCCTTAAATTTTCTATTAAAAACCTTCCCCAAAAATTTAGTTTTTATATGTTGAGAATTAAACTGCCCTTTCCACTGGCACTCTCATATCCCTTGGGGTTAATGGCCATGTTTGTCTGGTATTTTATTTTGTGCCTGTATGAAATTCTGGCTCACTGGCAGATGTTGGTGAAACTCCTTTCTGGTTTCATATTCATCATATCAGCAGCAGTGCCTTGGGCATTCTGGTTTGCTGTACGGGTGCTCTGGCACCTTGGCTGGCAGGCCAGTCTAATTTTTACTTGCTGTTCGCCTGATAGGCACTTACTCAAAATTGGTGACACTCTCTGAAATGGACCCATATACAAGTTCCTGGCAGATTCAGCCAGCAGATAGAGTGACAACAGGATGGAATTTAGTGATAAGAAAACCTGATTATTTTAATACCAGCAACCAAGGCTCCAATGTGTGTACCTCCTACTCCCTGAATTTTATCACAGTGGGGGAGCTTATATAGATGCAACAAGCCTGATTAATCTTACATCTGAAAGTGTTAAAGCCATGCTAGAATATTTATATTGGGAATTTAGGATTGGTACTTCACAAATTAATCCCTCTTTTGGTCTGTTCTACTTTCTCAAAGATCATGCACTCAAGATGGAGATATATATGAAGTATCATGATGAAACCATGGCATCTTTCAACAGGTTCTCAAGTCAAGCAACTAATGAATTTCTGGTTAACTTTGTCCAACTCTCAATCAAGCATATCCATAAAATTCTTTCTAGAAAAAATCTGGAACTCACAGAAATCTACCATGTACAAGGGGAAGAACAGTCTTCTAAAATGCTCTACTGGATAAATTAAATTACAGTTTTACCAAAGTTTGGAAAGCAATTGTGGATAATACATGACTTGACAACAGAGCTCATCAAAGAGTAAACGCTCTTAAGGAGCTACTAAACAAAGTAGTCCCAAAGATAGCCGCAGAAGTTTTGCTCACCTTGGGCTATCACACAAATGGGCGCAAAACATGAATACTTGCTGTTAAAAACTGTATACTTACTCTGATTTTCTATTATCTCAGACAGATTGACTCATCACTCAGGCTACTTTAGGCCAAAGTGAGCACCTGGACTTAAATTCAAAGCACATTCACTTTGAGAAGTATGTTCAGACTGAGTTGAGTATCATAAACTAGAACATCAAAGATCTTGTGGAATTACCAGCAGCCCCATATAGGGGATAAGGAGGATGCTCAGATCAAAGAGGAATTTTCAAAAAATGGACTGTTGTGTCAATCTTGCAGGCCAGAAATATTTAAATTTAACAGGTGAATTGAGAACTCAGAATGCAATTATCAGCTTCAAATTCTGAGTAGACAGTATGGCCAAAGATAAAAAATGCATAACATCCAATCAAGCGTTATTTTTAAAGGAACATGAAAACCTAAAAAAAGTAGTTAAACCCTCAAAAAGCAAAGTTGTCAGTGTTTGCCCAGCTTTGACAACTAGAGAAATTAAAAAATATTTACCATTTGGCCAAAAAAGTCTTGGAAAAACTAAAAACAGGTGAATTCAAGTATTAGAATCCAGCAGTTTAAAGCAATAATGTCAAGATAAAAGCAAGTAAAAATTAGACTGACCTGACAATTAAAGTGCTAAAGCATCCATATGACTAGTCTGAATGCCAGTGGCACTGCTACTAGTGTAACTGTTATGAAACCAGAAAGGAATTTCTTCACTGAGCGCCTATGGGCCATAGTTGTAATTAGAAACCTAGTGAAGAACCAGGTAAACACAGCCATAGGTCCTGTGGGTTGTTAAAATATAGGGGTGAAGAAGGTTTAGATTTAAACATAAAAACTGGAATTGGGTATAGGGATTTTTATTCAAAAATTATATAAAGAAAATTGACCAACAATTTCCTTAGTGCAATGCAACTGATTAAATAGTGTTCAATTTAGGGTGGTTAGCTGAGCGGGTAAAAATGCTTCCACCTCTAGTGCAGGTTTTGAGTTTGAAACCTGTACTGGGTAGAAAAATTCTTGGTGTGGTATATTTGTCCCAAGGTTGACCCACCTCAAATACTTTTTTAAATAGTGTTCAATTTGGTAGCTTGTCTAAGCAGGGATTGGGGCCCTCAAATTTTGACCTAACCCAGTGAATTTTCAAGGGAGGGGGAAATGATGACTTCAATTTGAACCAACATTGAGGGAATTAGCAGCAGGTCAAGTTGCTATCAGTTTAGCCACAAATGCCTGATCTGAGGATGTGAGAATTTTATATGACCACATTATCCAGCTTGGGATTAATTAAGCTTCAATTTATTTAAAATAGTGGTTCACATATTTTAATTTAGCTTATTGATTAAGCTTTGGATGACAATTTAATTATGTCATCTAGGTGGCAATAATAACTGGCCAAATGGTTAATCAAAATTTTCATAGGATCATATTCAATGATAATTATGGTTACATTTCATTGGGGGATTGTTGCCGACAATTTGGAGATGAGTAAATTAGCTCAAAATGGGCAATTACTCACGAGAAATCGTTGGGTTTGGTAGCCAATATGTGGACTGATACAAATGGCGATTTAAACACGCTATTCCTCATGAATATCAGCTGCAATATTTCCCAAAATTGAACCAATATCTCTTTTTTGTCAGCTAGGCGTGCTGAGACCATTTTGGAAACCATGATTTACCCCTAACACATGTCCTCCCATACTTCCATCTATAAATATTCCCTTATTTTAATATTAATAAACACCTTAGACTGAGATAAACCTTAGACCAATAGTTTATATTCATTATATCTTGTAGTTTATCTGCTCCTTGTGAAGAGAGTCCTTGTCTAAGTGTCAATGCCAGAGCGAGGCCAAAGTCACTTAAATTATTATATCTTGCCAGAGTGAGGCCAAAATCACTTGAATTCTTATATTGCCAGAGTGAGGCTGAAGTCACTTATATTAATATCTGCCAGAGTAGGGCCAAATCTGCCCATTTATCTGAACTTGACTAAGCTAATTGTCTTCATACAATTAGCAAGTTTATATTTATTTCCAGAGTCAGTAGTTAAGTGAGCCTGTGCACCAGTGAAAATCCCTCAGTTTTTACATGTGGTGCTCACTATAGGGGTTGAGTCAAGTTTATATGAAATTAATAATGACAAATTATTTGACTAATATGGAGCACCAAAGAAATGAGGAATCAGGATCATCAGCAGCCCAGGGAGGAAATATCCAATTAGAGGTGGGTATGCTGGTGGATCCCCAATATATCTATATATCAACGATTGGAGTGAATGAGAATGCTGTAACAATCTACAAACCACCTTTGGAGCGAATCCAAGAAAATTTACCCAGTATTAGTGATATCCTGATGAGAGGATTTCAAATTTTGCTGACTGATACTCTGGATTGAAGCTGTGGATTATTCCACCACACAACCAATCAGGAAGAGCAAAGATGGCACTTCAAAAATTTCCTCAATATGAGCACTTTGATGTTAGTGGGATATTTGTGAAGCATTGGTAATATTGGTGATTATATTATCAAGTATTTGCAGCCAACTACCTGAAACATGAGAGCTATCCAAGTACAGCAGCAGGCGGTGATTGCTGTTCTAGTTGAGTATACTCAGAACAACAGTGTACAACAGCAGGCGTTAATGCAACAATTAGATGTCAGTTTTCAGAATATTTGCGCTGGCTTGGATTCCACATCACAGTGTGTTCAGCAATCAAACACCCAAATTAAGAATCTGGTGGCTGAGCTGAATACTGAACTTTGGGGGATAGTCAAAGAGAATATCAACCAAACTGGGTTCAATTACTGATGGAGACATGATGTGGATAAACACTGCCAATTGGTTGAGTCAAATATTGCTAATTTTGGTTTGAGCTCAGGAGGCAGCTGTGCCAATGGCTGCTGCCAACACTGAAACCCATACAGTCATGCTCAAATTAATCAAGAAAGACAGGAGATTAAGAATACTGTCAAAGATATGGAGAGAAAATTTGAAAATCTTAGTGAGGAAATTAGAGCCAAAATTGACAAGCTTCATACAGAGATAGAAATTGTCAATAAGAATGCATTAGAATTGGCAACTCAATCCAAATTAGATTCCTTGAAGCTTAAAGTCATCAAATTAGATGACGTGATGGTTAAATATGAAAAGGAAATAAGAACTATATACACATATATTGAATATCCAAAAATGAGAAGGCACATTGTAGAAGGAAATTAAAACCATGAAAGCCACTTTAAAGGGGGAAATTGATAAAAATTATCAACTTTGGGAAAATGAACAAAAACGTTTGGCTTGGGAGAAAAAAGTCCTTAAACAATTGGATGACCTTGAAGATTCTAGATGTAATTGCTCATGAGATGAGTATCATGAGGCGAATTTATTTGAGGATGATTCAGCATCTATTAAAGTAGAAAGTTGTGGTGACAGCATGACCCAACCTGTTCAGAAAATGCCCCCAACTATTGTAGCGCTTCCTAAAGCTACACCTGGAACAACTCCAGTGTCCAGCCAAATTCCAATTAGAAACACTGCACCAATCATCATTGAAGATTTTAAGAGCACTCCAAAGTTACCCATTTTTCATCGGGATAATGCACCTGCCTTCTTCCATTTATTTTAGATGACCATGTATGGCTATAGTGACTGGGAGAAAGCTGTCACTGTCATAAATTGCCTTGATACTTCCTGTCAAAATCTAGTTTTGCCTTACCTTTGTGGGGAGAATTGGAGCTATAAGGAGGCAAAGGAGGCAATTCTGAAAGAATTTGGCAGTTAAGATAAGAGACAGCTTAGAAGCAAGAATTTATGGGAATCCAGTTTAAGAAGGATGAAACAGCGGGTGCATTTGCCAATCATTTTTATGAGGAAGCACAAATCCCCAGTGGGACTAATATGATGTCTGATTTTGATGGAAGGATTGCAATGTAGAACGCATTGCATCCTCACCAAGAATTGCACCAAATTATGTCATCCACTCTTACTAGCAAATACACCATTTCCTAAATGATAGAACATCTAAAGGTCTTATCAGCAACGTTTGAAGTGCCAAATTGGACATACAAACCAAATAACCAGTCAAATAATAATAAGGGTCAAGGATGATTCCCTGACAAATCCAGAGATTTCAACAATCATGGGAATCAAGATAAACAGTATGAAGGATCTAGACCATTCAATAAGTCTTGGTTAACTTGCAATAAGTGTGGACAGCCTGGTCATTTCGCCAATAACTGTGGACAATGCAAACCAAAGGATCAGGTTAATTTAGTCCAGCACAAGGATAAACAAGAATTTCCAATGAGCAGGGAAAAGACCATGCAGTCTAGATGTGGGGACAATTTAGAACTGCAGGTAACATTTTCCCCCAGATAAATTATATGAATTGGACAAGTAGGATCTATTTGCGGATGAGCCTGAGTTAGATCCTCTTCATCAAATTGTCTATTAAGATGTAAATGCAATAACAAGATCAAAATCAAAGGGGATTGCCCCCAAAATTGTAGAAGAAGTAGCTCGCCCATATGCCTGACAAATATTGGAGAAAGTACAAAATGCTGAAGATGAAACTGATTAATTGAATGCCAGGTTAGATGAAGTCAATGTATCAATTCCAATTGGTACAATTCGAGAAACGTTCCCCAAGATATCAGCTCAGTTAATTCATACCCTGGATTTGGCCAATGAATCCATCATACATGCAGTAAACAGTAGCTTATCTTATTTTTCAGAGTGCATGTATATGAATATTTTGGTAAACCAAGTCCCCATCAGGGCAAAAATTGACAGTGGAGCGCCAATCAATATAGTATCCACCAAATTAGTGAAGAGATTAAAAGCCAAACTGGATCTAGAGCACAGGAAGCAGTATGGGATGGCCAGCCCTGACCCTACCACTTCCTGTGGGGCCTATAGTGCTCTGCCGCTACAGTCTGGATCCTTAGTTGTATCAGCACCGGCAATTGTCCTGGCCAACCAGAATTATGCTATCCTCATTGGACTGACTTCATGTGGAAGTATGGGGTCAAATGTGATTTTGAAGAAGACACTTTGACAATTCTGGGGCAGACATTGTTGCTGATTTATTAATGGGAGGGGAAGGCGCCCCTAAATAAGAGAAATAATTTCATCAATTTAGTCTATAAGGATGGGATATTACCTGTTATTTACAAATTGAAAGAAAAGAAAATCCAGAAGTTACCCAAATATGTAAATGAAAATTGTGGAATCCCAATCCATTCTAAAGAAGATGTCATAATTCAGCCAGGAATGCAGCAGATCATAGAGACTGGACTGAATTTGTAGATACCAGAACAGTTATACTCAGAAATTGAAGCTCCTTGGCAACAATCAAGGATTGAGCCTTGGGTAGCCCCAGGGATTTTAATCCATGGTCATGAGAGATTTATGTCCTTTTAGCCAATCTAGGAAAAACTCCAATAAAAGTCAAATGATATCAAGTAGTTGCATTCGCCCAGTTAAAACCAGTATCAGAGATTCATTTCTTCCACAAATTCAGAGAATTATATGAATTAGGATTACCAAAGGAGACCAACAGGAGTATCCAAATGCTAATTGAAAGAATAGGTTAGCTGGGTTAATGGAGGGTCAGAAAGACGAAGTTCTGGCCTTATTTGAAAAGTACTAAATTGTTTTTGCGCAGGATGACCATGATCTTGGTGCGCAAAGGCTGTTTTGTACTGAGTTGATACTGGGGATGCTGGACCAATTTGATTGAGGCCTATTCAAAGATCTAGAGCAGCAGAGGCAGTTGTTGCTGAAGAAATTGAAAAACTCATAGAGCATGGAATGCTTATACCGTCATCCAGCCCATGGGAAAGTACTATATTAATTGTTAAAAAGAAAGATGGATTGAATCAAGTCATAATTGATTGCTGTCAGTTGAACAAAATCACAAAAAGGACTCGTACCCCCTGCCAAGAATTGATAATGCATTGGACTGGTTAGGAGGTGCCAAGTTTTTCTCCGCCATGGACTTAATCTCTGGTTATTGACAGATAGATATGCCCCCAGAGGATCAAGAAAAATGTGCTATTATAACAGCACAGGGGTTGTACCAGCCAATGAGGATGTTTTAAGGCTTTTGTAACGCCCCAGCAATATTCCAGAGGGCAATGGACACGATTTTATTGGATCTGAAGCTGTCCTATGTCCTTGTCTATCTGGACAATATTAATGTGTTTAGCCAAACGTTCACTGAACACCTACACCACCTTGAGGAAGTATATAAGCAACTGGCTTCTGTGAATCTCAAAATTAAGCCAAAAAGTGCCATTCCTTTAAAGAGGAATTAGAGTATTTGGGGTTTGTAATCAACGCAGAGGGACTAAAGCCCCAAGAACAGAAGGTAGAAGCGATTAGAAAGATGTCAGTTCCTAAGAGCGTTTGGAATATTCAAGTCTTTCTTGAAATGGTCAGCTACTATTGCGATTCATTAAGGATTTTAACAAAAATAGCTGATCCACTTTTTCATCTATTGAAGGACCCAAAAAGGAATTTGTCTGGAATGATGAGGCTCAGATTGCATTTGATAATTTGAGGAAACATTTGACAACAAGTCCAATTTTAAAATATCTGAATTTTGAGAAACTGTTTATTATTCAATTGGATGCATCACTGATGGCAATAGGAGCTGTCCTTAGCCAAGTAGACGAAAATGGGGATGAACACCCTGTGGCATATGTCAGCTGAACTCTGTCAAATGCTGAAAAGAACTATACAGTTACAGAGCAAGAGTGTCTTGCAGTTATATATGCCTGCAAGCAATTTCAAGTTTAGATCCATAAAACACATTTCAAGGATGTAATAAATCATGCCTCTCTTTGTTGGCTCTATAATCTTAAAGAACCAGAAGGGATATCAGCATGGCGGGCTTTAAAGTTGCAGGCCTATGACTTTGTGATAGAACACTATGATGAAGAAAATAAATCAAAACACAGATGGGTTATCAAGGTTACCTGTCGTTTTTGCTGTGCAAAGTCATACTGATGATTTATTTGAGTGAATGATCCTTGGGGAGTTACAAGAAGAAATTAGTTGAAATCCAAAAAACTGAAAAAGGTGATGGAGAAAACTGAAATTGCTAATGGCCAATTATTTAAAAAAACTGACAAAAAAGGCTTTTATTTTCAAAACCTTCCAAATGTACAGAAATTATTTGAGATGCCCACAAGGTTGTTGGATATGTTGGGTTAAAGAAAACGCTCGAACACATCAGGCAATACTATAATTGAGAGTCCCTAAGTTTTGATGTTGCAAATATATAACCTGTTGCATGGAATGTCAACTTCATAAGCCTCATAAGAATGATACAAATTATTGCTTGGTGAAGCCAGGATTTGCATGGCACACGTTTCAATTGACGTTATGGGACTATTGAGTGCAAGTATGGGTGGGTACATTACATCATAGTAGCGATTGACCACCTTACAAGGTGGGTTGAAACCTGAGCCTTAAGCTAAGCAGATTCCCTGAGTAGCACCAAATTTATCTTGGAGCAGGTGATATATTGGTATGGGTGCCTACATGTATTACTAAGTGACAATGGGACAAACTTTACCTCATTTGTAATTCCACACTTAAATGATCTAATGGGAATTAAAGGGGTGGTATCTGCACCCTATTGACCTGAAACAAATGGAGTTTTTTTGAACAAGTCAATGGAATGCTCGCCGCTATGCTAAGAAAGTTGATCTCAGGTAAAGTGTCATCCTGGGCGTTTTATTTAAGTATGGTAATGTTTGTGTACAACATCAGTTTTCATTCAGCTATGGGAAAAGTGCCGTTTGAATTATTATATGGTCATAGGGCAGCATTGCCACCAATTCTCTATTCAGCAGTAGATCTGACTCAATGGATGAGTGCAGATAAATACCTATATCAGCTCATGAATATGATAGTGGATCTCCAATCTCAAGCTTATGATACTACAATCAAAAAAAGGGTTCAAGCTAAAAAAGCTGATGATAAGAGTTGATCCAATCTTAAGGAATTTGCCATTGGAGAATGAGTAGCCTATTGTGATACACATGGGTTTGGTCACCAAAATAAACTAGATGCATTATGGTTGGGACCATTTAAGGTTATTGCCAAAATGGCAAATGATGCCTACATGATCAAAAATGTGTCCAACGGTTGTGTGATTAATAGGGTACACAGCAAATTTCTCAAAAATGGAATTAATAATGATATTAATAATAAAATAATAATATTAAACTATACTAAAGAAAAAGAAAAAAAAAATAATAAGCTAAAAAAGAAAAAAATAAGGTTAATAGATATAAAATTATTTGAGGTGGGTTGACCTTGGAACAAATATACCACACTGAGAATGTTTTCTGGCCAGTACAGGTTTAAAACTCAAAACCTGCACTAGGGGTGGAAGCAGTTTTACCCACTTGGATAACCACCCCTTTAATAGATATATATGTTAAAGAAAGTTTTATTATATTTTTATAAAAAGGAAAAAAAAAAAAAAAAAGAAAAAAAGAAAAGAAGAGAAAATAATTAAGGTATTTTTTTATTTTTTTTATATTTTTTTAAGCCTCAGGTTGCAAATTGCAAGCTCTTCTTCAATGCCTCTGGGGGAGGGAGGTTGAACAATGATATTATGAAAGAGGCCACCAAAGTCAATCTGTGATTGGATGCTAGCAAAGGTTAGAGCAACGCAAAACTAAGTTTTTTGGACTCAAAGGGAATTTTGAGAATATGCAACAATTGGAAGAGTAAATGGAATGTCCAAATTAGCAAGGCAAGAAACACCAAATTGTGGGGGAAAACAGCAATGCAAGAAAATGCAATCCATAAATAATACTGTATAATCTCTATATAACACAGGCGCTGGAAGCTGTGTACAAATTGCTTGACAATGAGCTTTGTCAAGAACACTTGCCATATGAAAGAATAATGAACAGGGAAGATGTGCGAGTGGCTGTTGAACCATGCCCCCAATTATCACCATTAATGGGAGATATCACCAGATAGTCCCCACTGTGAAGTAATCGTGCAGGTAACAAACAGCATCTTGGAGGCAGCAGCTGCAGGCCTTTTGAAAGTGAAAAAGAAATGAATGGTGGAAATTTGGTAAAGTGGGGAGTGAGGTGGCCCATATGCAAAGTACTTGCCCTGCAAACCAAAGTGCATAAGTTGCAGTATTTCAGTTGAGCAAATTATCAAGGTCATGAGAAGCTAAAGAAATGCTAAGGGCTTCAGTCAATTTTCCCTAAGTTCCTGATATGGAAGCTCAACATGCTTGTCATTACCAATTTTCAATTTGGTAGACAAGATTGTTGGTTGATAAAATTGGCCAATCCAAAAAAGGAACTTGAGGGTAATATTTGACTCAATTAGGAATGATTGATCTAAATCAAGGGAAATTGCTTCATTGGGCTCGTGAGCAATCCCTGAATTTAGAACTAATTGAGTTGAGTACAATAATGATTCAAAATCAAGCTTGATGGAAGGGGAAATTGAAATTAAAGGCCAAGAATTTATTAAGAAATGGCCAAACCTATTTCTTCTTCAATAATAGGTACTGTTGTGGGGAGAGCAGATGAGATAACTGAATCAAGTTGACTTGTGGCGTTAGACTTGGCAGGAAGGGAAAGGATACCTCTTTGGGTGCTTCATGACATTGCTCAAAAAAGTGAGGCGTCCATTTCAGATAGATTGGCCAGGATTTGCTTGTAATGTGAAGTATTGGAAGAGGACATTTTTAGCTGATAATCTGGTCAAGCGGGGGGATGTGTGGGAAATTTATATGATCATATTATCCAGCTTGGGATTAATTAAGCTTCAATTTATTTAAATTAGTGGTTCACATATTTTAATTTAGCATATTGATTAAGCTTTGGATGACAATTTAATTATGTCATCTAGGTGGCAATAATAACTGGCCAAATGGTTAATCATAATTTTCATAGGATCATATTCAATGATAATTATGGTTACAATTTCATTGGGGATTGTTAATGACAATTTGGAGATGAGTAATTAGCTCAAAATGGGCAATTACTCATGGGAAATCGTCAGGTTTGATAGCCAACATTTGGGCTAATACAAATGGCAATTTAAATACGTTATTCCTTATGAATATCAGCTGCAATAATTCCCAAAATTAAACCAATATCTCTTTTTTGTAGGCTAGGCATGCCAAGACTATTGTGGTTACCACAATTTACCCTAACACATGTCCTCCCATACTTCCATCTATAAATATTCCCTCATTTTAATATTAATAAACAACTCAGACTGAGATAAACTTTAGACCTATAGTTTATATTCATTATATCTTGTAGTTTAACTGCTCCTTGTGAAGAGAGTCCTTGTCTAAGTGTCAATGCCAGAGCGAGGCCAAAGTCACTTAAATTATTATATCTTGCCAGAGTGAGGCCAAAATCACTTGAATTCTTATATTGCCAGAGTGAGGCTGAAGTCACTTATATTAATATCTGCCAGAGTAGGGCCAAATCTGCCCATTTATCTGAACTTGACTAAGCTAATTGTCTTCATACAATTAGTAAGTTTGTATTTATTTCCAGAGTCAGTAGTTAAGTGAACCTGTGCACCAGTGAAAACCCCTCAGTTTTTACAGATGATTTACTGCATTTGTGGCAGTTGGTGTATTTGCGATTTGGCCTGATGGGCAACAGGAATCCCCCAGAGCCACCCCACATAGGGGCGGTCCCAATGTGTCAGAAATGGGTTTAAAATATTTAACCCACCTGTGCCTGGTCACTAGGCGTTTGTTTGACCAAGCGGGATTCCTTGAGTGATGAACCCAATTTTTAACGTGGGTTTTTAATTATCAGCAACAATCCCCAATGGTGATACATGCCCTTTGGGGACAAAGCCTAATAATTTGAGAAGAGTTTAGGATTAGCAACTGTACTGCTCAATGGCTCAATGCCATTGGCGATTTTGACTGAGGATTCAATACTTGTCACCTTCTGACTATCAGTTGCTCACCCATCAGACTTTATTTTTGTAGACTTTTTGACATTTTGGCTTCAAATCTGAAGTTTGGCACCATCAGTTTTATGAAGCCCCTCCAGCTCGTGGAAATAATGATTACAATGAATTCCACACAAATTTCCTCAATTTGGCGAACTAATTCAGCAGTGGCAAGTGCTGGAACTGGGGGAGAGATCATCAGAGTGAGAGCTGTTATCCAGCGTTCATCTACCACATGGGTGAGGTCACACTGGGTGACAAGGGGTACAGCCGCCCTCTTTGACCTTTTTTATTAGGAAAAGGGAAAACTGCTCAGTTCACGCAGAGGGGACGTTCCCCTGGATTTACATTACCTTTTCCTTTTGCCAGAGGAGGGGAATCACCGCCAGGAAACTGCATGAGAGCTACGTTTTTATGAGCCTTGGGCAGTTTGATCGCCATCAAAGCTGCAACTTTTGCAGGGGGATGGGGAGCATTGGTGTTGGGATTCTCCCTGGATTAGGTGAAAGCCTTGTCCAGGGGGGGGGTCAGGATTCATGTGTAGGGCACAATTTTCAAATGGCCCAATAATTTTGAGAATGGAGTTTGATTTAACTGGAATACTGAATTTGGGGCTTTGCCTGAATTGTGCCAAGTTTGAGAAATATTTACTTTTCCAAGTTGTTATCTAGTCTTAACCCATTTTTTATCTATTCCCACCTATTCCAGTATTGGGACTTTCCTACAGGTCCCATGACACTACCCTTAAAATCCCTATTCATACTCTTACATAATCAAGCACTATAAATAGTGCTTGATTACTCTATATAAAGTACTTCTCAGCAGAACATCTTATTTAATTTATCTTACTAAATTCTAAAGAAGAATGTCTCATCCAAGGCTGCAAACTTAGAAGCCCTTCCTTCAGATAAACGCTCTGCCAATAATTCCTCCCTGGTGGCCCAACAATCAGGATGGGAAACATGAAAACTCTTGACTAGTTCTATGCAGTTCGCCCAATCATGGACTTTTACCCAACTGTTTTGTAAGCTAAATAACCCTTCCACACAACGAGATATTGAACTGACTTCCAAGATCTGCAGGATGCTAAAATGCTCTATACTTTAGCCTCCTCCACATCCTCAATCACTATTGGCTCAGGATCCAAGGGGATAGTCCCCTTGAATGGGGACAACTGAGATGTGTGGAAATTGGGATGTTGTTTCCAATGAGATGGCAATTTAAACTGGAAAACCACATTTCCAAATCCTTCTCCCCCAAGTGGGGACCCAAACGCTTGCTTGCAAACTTCTGGGAAGGCACCTGCATCCTAAATGGTGCCTATTGAGCATGACATATGAACCCACCACAATGTCATGAGCAGGAAGCCACTTCTGATCTGCAAAACGCTTGTAGTCACCAATAGCCTTAGTGAAATGCTCCCTCACCAAGGACTGGGTAGAGAAAATGTGTTCTGCATGTTCTGCAGCAGCTGGGATCTCTGGCTGCAGACAAGGACCAACCAAAAATGAGGGGCTATACTCCAAAATCGCTTCATATGGAGAAAATTCCATAGAGGCATGCGTCCCATTATTATATGTGAATTGTGCGAGCAGAAGGTCATTGGCCCAGGTATCCTGCATGGCCAAAGCATAGAAGCGTAAGTACTGTTCCAAGATCTGATCACCCGCTCAGTTTGTTCATTGGACTGTGGATGATACACTGTGGATTGACATGGTGTAATTTTAAAAATTGATAAAAGCTCATTCCAGAATTGTGCTGTAAATTGGGGCCCAGGTTGCTGATAATCTCCTGCAGGAGACCAAACATAAAGACATATGGCGCATGAAGAGACGGGCAGTTTCTTTTGAAGAAATGATGGAAGAGCATGGGATAAATAAAGAAAATTTTGTAAATTGATCAACCATCACCATCACTGCAGTAAAGCCATTAGAACATGGGAAGTTTGACAATAAAGTCCATGGACACTGATGTCCATGGACCCTCCGCCTGTTGTAAAGGATGGAGAAGACCATTCCTTCCTGATCAATCTGACTTGGCCTGCGTGCAGGTAACACAATTGGTAATCCAGAATGGTACTTCCTTTGAAAAACCTGCCAAATTATAGGTATGCTCAATTAAGTCAATACATTTCTTATTGCCTGGATGGCTGACTGTGGGAGGATCATGATGAGCCTGAAACACTTTGGCTCTAAAAAGAGGAGAAACCCACACCTGCAATCAGAAATGAATAAGACCCTCCGCCAAGGAGTATAGGAATTTTTATGAGCTTGGAGGGACATTTGTCCATTAACTCAACTCCTTTGGGATAGGTCATTTGGGCTGCTAAAACCTGTGAAATAAGAGGCGCATCAGGAGCTAAGTCCACTGATGAGACCACTGGAGGTACAATGGATAAGATTTGAGTGGGAGGTATCACGTTAATCAGATCTGCTTCATCTGAGTCCATGGGGCAATAAGCAGGTTGCAACTGAGGAAAGCATGCAGCGTGTTTAATACACCTTTTACAAACTCATATCAGAAGTTGAAACGACAAAAATCCAGGTAGGTGTGAACTTGCATATGTTAACTTCTGTGGTTTACAAAAATACAGAGGAGCTTGGTGATCCATATGTACCATTACCTCATGCTTGGCGCCTAGTAACAGATACCACAAATGAGTCAATGCCCATGCTACTTCTGCCAACTCCTTATCAAGATGGCCCAAGATTGTTCAGTAGATGAGAACTTGCAGGAAAAATAAGCGACCAGATGTTCTAAACCATCATGCTCCTGAAGCAGGATGACCCCAACTGCAAAAGATGAGGCATCACATGCAACTACATAAAGTTTGGAGGGATCTGCGTGTTTCAGGATAGGGTGATACAAAACACCTCTTTAATTGATTCAAATGCCTGCTGGCACTCACGCGTCCAACAAAAAGGAACATTCTTACCTGTAAATGGAAAAAGTGGGGTGGCTATTTGGGATAAGGCAGGGAGAATTTTTTTTAAGAAAATTATAGTACCCAAGAAGCTTCTTAATTGCTTTTTGGGTCGTTGGAGTGGGCCACTCGCAGAAAGCATCCAACTTGTTGGGGGAGGGAATGGCGTACCCATCTTTTAAGATGAGATTGCCTAAAAATGTGACTTTCTTCAAATAAAACTCGCATTTTGAAGGCTTAACAAATAGGCCCACCTTATGTAAGGCTGACACAACTGCTTCCAAATTCTTTTGCATGTTGTTCAGGAGTTGAGGAGTGTACCAAGATATCATCAATAAAGCAACTGTGCAGGTGAACCGTAGATCACCCAACACACTATCAAACATTCTTTGAAATGTGGCTGGTGCATTTTTCAACCTGAAGGGCATTACTCGAAATTGGAAAATACTTCTTTTTAATTTGGATAGCAGTAAGCCATTTCTGACCTCCATCACCCAAATTAGGTTAAAGGCTTTAACAAGATCGAGTTTTAAGAACACACATGGCAGCAATTGCTTGACTGATAGTTTTCTCCAGTGATAAAGGGTAGGGATCATGAACTGTGATTTTATTTAGGTGACCATAATCCACGCAGGGACAAAAAGAACCATCAGCTTTCTTGGCAAAAACGATTGGAGAAGTAATTGGTGATGCCTCATTGAACAACCATCCTTTCTTAAGCATGTCATCCAACCATACACTAAGAGCAGCCACCTCCTCCACTGTGCGCGGGTACAAAGGGCAGTTAATATTTACCACCTGCACTGTTGTTCTAAACCCTAGATCAAATTTAGCATGGGGAAGATGGTCCACCTTCTCAAAATCGAATATACTTTGATATCCCATTAATGCCTCAGGAAAATCTGATGGAAGGCCTACAGGGGAAACAAGGGAAGTGATGGAGCTGAGGCCTTGAGTTTTTGTAAGAGTATCCACTAAGGGAAAACTCGCCTTCCGTTTAGTCATTAGTAAATGACAACATATTGGTCTCCAGGTGAATTCTAACATGATGTCAACACCATCAACACACCCTTAAGATCAACAGAAACACCAAGTTCAGCATTGCAGAGAACTGATTGAAAAAAATAAACTGGTTAACAGATAAAGGTACTGGGCGTTGAACTAGGTATGAGGGCTGGGAGGCTGATGAAGCAACCATCACCATAGGACCCAAGTCTAGGTCAAGTTCCAAGTGTTAGGCTAGCTTAACACTCATAAAATTACCTGATGCTCCAGTTTCCACATAGGCCTCAAGTGACATGTGGTGAGCTCTGATACTAATTTTCATGGCAATTAAAAGTAAGCGGAAATCTCTTTATTGGCAGCTATAGTTGAGTCTGTAGATACAGAAGAGACTGTATTAGGATTGAGGGAAACTACAAGGTTTGCAACAGGAGTAGACGCTTCATAAGTCAGAATGCCAGAATATACTGACATGGGCACGTAAGCCGCAGCAACTATTGAATGTGATTCAAACAATAATTTATAGCTGAAATGTGACACCAAGGCAACCTCAGCAGCTCATAGCAAAAATTACCATTTTGGAGAGTGGGCTTAGACAATTTGAGAGGTACTAGGATATTGTGGTCATAGCAGAACTTATTCACAACCTTATTCAGCTGAGAGAAAAGGATCACTGCCACGCCCATCTCAGAGATAAGGGCGGAAATGGTTAAGAATAATGGTTGGCCAATTATGTCAGGAGATTAGCAAGTTAATTTTAGACTGACCTGCCAATTGAAGTGCTAAAGCACCCAGATGACAAGTCTGAATGCTAGTGGCACTTCTACTCTCGCAACTGTTATGAAACCAGAAAGGAATTTTCACTGAGCGCCCATGGGCCATAGTTTTAATTAGAAACCTAGTGAAGAACCAAGTAAACACAGCTATAGGTCCTGTGGGTTGTTAAAATATAGGGGTAAAGGAGGTTTAGATTTAAACATAAAAACTGGAATTGGGTATAGGGATTTTTTAGTTTAAAAGTTAAATAAATAAAATTGTAAAACAATTTCTTCAGTGCAATGCAACTGATTAAATAGGGTTAATTTGGTAGCTTGTCAAAGCAGGGATTGTGGGCTCAAATTTTGACCTAACCTAGCAGATTTTTGAGGGAAGTGGAATTAATGACTTCAATTTGAACCAACATTGAGGGAATTAGCGGCAGGCTGAGTTGCTATCAGTTTGGCCGTAAATGCTTGATCTGAGGATTTGCTGCATTTGCAATGGTTGGTGTGATGGCGTTTGGACCAACGGGCAACAGGAATCCCCCAGGGCCACCCCACATAGAGGCGGTCCCAACGGGTCAGAAACTGGTTCAAGTTAACCAATTTGCCCGCACCCAGTTGCTAGGGCATTTGTTTGGTCAAGAGGGATTCCTTATGCAATGATCCTGATTTTTGCAATGAGGGTTTTGAATTATCGGCAATAATCCCTGATGGTGATACATGCCCTTCATGTACAAAGCCTGACAATTTTGAGAGGAGTTTAGTATCAACTGTACTTCTTGATGGATTAATGCTATCAGAAATTTTGACCAAAGATTTGATACTTGTCCCCTTCCAACTATTAGTTACTTGCCTGTCAGACTTTATTTTTGTAGATTTTGGACACTTTGGCTTTGATTCTGAGGAACTGGCGCCATCAGTTTTATAAATTCTTTCCAGCTCATGGGGATAATGATTACCAATGATTTTCAGACAGTTTTTCTTAATTCAGAAAACTAATTTGGTGGTGGCAAGCACTGGAACTGGGGAAGGAATCTTCAGAGGGAGAGCTGTTACCCAGCGATTGTCTACCACATGGGCGAAGTCGCCCTGGGTGATGAGGGGTACAACCTCCCTCTTAGGACCTTTTTATTAGGAAAAGGGAAAACTGCTTGGTCCACACAGAGAGGACTTTCCCCTGGATTTACAAATATATTGAAATTAATAATCAGGAATTGATACTATTGCAGAAACTTAAATTTCAAACATCCATTATATGCCTAAAGTTCTGGCATCAATACCAATTCCAAATACTTCCCACCGGGAAAGAGGGCCAATTATGACTGATAATTTTCCAAGGCATCTAAGTATTAGAAGAAGTATGAAACCTACTCCCCAAAACAGGGTGAGATGACTTCAACTCTCTGAACTTTTCAAAGTTTGATAGGGATGGGAATGTTCATTCTTTTCTCAATCTATTTAAAAAGCGATGTGGTGAGCATTAGACCATGAAAAGATCAGCAATAATCAACTCACTTGATGCCCACAGCTAAAACCTCTTTATGCCCAATTTGGGCAATGATTAGTCCTAAATGGATACCAAAGTCGTGGTGATCAAACAATTTGGAAGGTCTGGAAAATTATCAGCCCAAAAACCGAGTTTCTTAATATCAGATTCAAGCAAAATGTGATTTTTAAGGACTTTGCTGACAGATTTTTCTGTGAGGCACAAGTCTTGATTGGGGTAACGCAGTGGCTGAGTTTGATGCTAAGATTGCAATTGAGCATGAAGTCATGGCCTATTGTGACCTTCATAATGTCATGATACCAGAATTTAATAGAGAAATGGAAACCCAAGCACTTACAATTACTTGAGAAGCTGTGAACGCAGTTTTAATGCTCCTAATTGGCCCAAAGACCAGCATAAAATCTTAATTTTAGGGCTCAAAAAGCAACACTATGTCCAACAAGAGAAAAATTTCTAAACCACAAACCAAAAAACTAAGCAAAAACAGCAGTTAGTACTGATTACATGCCACAACTGTGGTACAAAGGGGTATTTTGCTAGCCAATGCTACAGACGGTCAGACAAAAAGTTTGGGTCAACTTTGCTCTAGAAATCAACAGCAATGATGAGGCAGGAAAAGAGAAGGTGGA
Source organism: Massospora cicadina (assembly GCA_022478985.1). NCBI lineage: Eukaryota > Fungi > Entomophthoromycota > Entomophthoromycetes > Entomophthorales > Entomophthoraceae > Massospora > Massospora cicadina. The sequence continues at coordinate 3,902 of JAKSZP010001908.1, read as the reverse complement.
GTAGAGGCAGAATTCTCTAACTCCACTGATGTTCACTAAACCATTCATCTGACCCTAGCAAGCTTTTTAGCCAAAAATGTTGCTGAAAATAACCTACAACTTATTGTGGCTAATGATATCATTACGGTTACTACTTGGGCTAAACAAAAGCAACTAAACCTTTAAAAATTACCAAAGAAGCCCAAGTAAGAGTGTTGACCTTATGCAAAGCAGGTTATTAATCAGGGTTTGGACCTCCAATCTGGATGTACAACTGACCTACCTTTGCTTAACAACGTACAAGTATCCATTCCCACAAAGATCTATGCAGATAACTTCACAAGTATCTTCCTAAGTCTGAAGTCACATCCAGAATTAAGCAATCACTGTATTCACACAATAGATTCCTCTGAAAACTACTCTGAATGTACATATTGGATATAGCAGTAAACTTAGCCAAGTATGGGCCACCATTGATAGCAGAGCCCCTATCAATTTAGTCATCAAAAATTAGTTAAAAGGTTGAAAATTGCGCCTGAGGTTGCCCACTTTCAGGAATACGGCACAACTGGAGCGCATAAAACCAAATCTCTGGGTGCATATAATACCCTACCTCTAAGATTCAGATCCATTGTAGTGACATCACCTGCCATAGTATTGCCAAATATGAACTACAATATCCTAATCAGGGCTACTTCACTGAGGAAATATAGAGTTGTTACCAAAAATAAGGACGATACTCACATTATTTTCAGCCAGGCTATCCCACTTTACTATAGTAAGGATGGAGCAGTTGAGAAAAAGAACCCCAGCCTATTCATAATATGGCCTACAAAGATGGAGTAGTCCCAATTGAGTACGTTAAAATGAAATCAAAGATAAAAATACTATCTACCCAGATTAATGAGTCAAAAAACATCCCTCTTTGGTCAAATCAGCACATCACTATATTAATTGGAAATCTATTAATCATCCTGACTGGACTGAAAATTAATATGCTGGAAGGACTTTATGGCAAAGTATATCAACAATGGTCCAAATAGTGATTTGAGCAAACTTTGCATATGGTATCATCATCTCCAGCCATAGAGAAATTTACATCTTGTGTGTAAACCTGCAAATTGTCCCATCATCATCAAGTGACATCAAACAATCACTTTTCAGCATCTGTTACCTACCATGGAAATTAGCTCATCTCACAAAATTGGAACTTTTGTCAAATTAGGGTTCCCAATAAGGGCCTTCATCATCACATTGTTGCCCCATGGCCGAATTATGAAGCTTGACCAACTCTGAGAAGGGCCAAGCTCAGAAGTTATTTTCTAAATATTGTGGGAAAATTTGCACAAGATGATTTCAGCTTGGGATGTGCTAAGAGTGTTGTCCACATTAATACTGAAGATCATAAGACCAATTTGATTACACCTGATTAAACGCTCAAAATCATCAGAAGAAGCTCTTTTCAAGTAGATTAAATAACTTATCAAATGCAGCACTTTAGTGCCACCAAAAAGTCCTTGGACTTCACCAATATAATAGTGAGGAAATAGGATGGAAGTATTCAAGTAAACATTAATTACTGGAAGTTAAGCAACATCACAAAGAATAACTCATACTCTCTGCCACAGATTGATGATTCCTTGGACAGGCTAAGGGCGTGAAGTGCTTTCAGCAATGGACCTTATCATTGGGCATTGGCAAATAGATAACCCAAAGAAAAACGTGAAAAATGTGTACTCATAACCCAAGAGGGCTTATTCTAACCAAGAATGCCTTAAGGGCTCTGCAATGCCCGGCTACCTTCCAGAAAGCCATGGATTCAATCCTGGGATATATAAAGTTCTCATGTGTACTAGTGTACCTAGATAATACTATTTTTTAGCCGCACTTTTGACTAGCACCTGTAACACCTAGAGGATGTTTTTAGAAGGCTAGCAGCTGCAAAATTAAAATAAACAAATAAGTACCAGTTCCTCAAGGATCAGTTGGAATATTTGGTTTTGTAAATAACAAATTAGGTCTTTGCCCTAGCCATCTAAGTTAAATGCCATTGCCAAAATGAAATGGCCTAAATTAAAGCGTAATATTTAAGTATCCTTAGTCATGATTGGGTACTATCTCCAATTTATTTCCCACTTTGCATAACCTGGAGAGCCGCTCTTCTATCTACTCAAAAATAAGTTCCCATTTAACTGGAATCCAGCTTGACAAGGAGCATAAAATCAACTCTGATTGGCACTATTGTTCACGTTCATCCTTTAATATCCAGAATTTGATTGCAAATTTATCATACAAACTGATTTATTCCTAACTGCAGTTGGAGCCATATTATCTCAGATGGGAAAGACGGCGAAGAATATCCTGTTGCCTTTGCTGATAAGACCTTAAACATTTATAAGAGAAAATATATGGTGAAGGAATGAGAATGCTTGGCCGTCATATATGCTTGAAAGCAATTTTGGGTCTACCTGCATGGCACTCACTTTAAAGTTGTTACCAATCATGTAACCTTAAGACGGTTGAACAATTAATAGAGCCTGAGGGCTGATTAGTCACTGGGCGTTGAAGCTTTAAGTTTTTGACTACACAATTGAGCATTGTACAGGGTCAAGCATTAAAATTTCAACTGCCTGTCCTGACTGCCCTCTAACAGAATGCTTAGTCTAGCCACTGATGAGTTGTTTAAGAAGATGTTCAATGGACAGTGCCAAAATGAGCCCAAGTCCATCCAAAAATAATTATTAGATTTATATCAAGATATAACTATGAAAAATGGGACACTTTGTCGGACATTTGCCCTCACAGCTGAATAATAAGAATGTTTTAGGTCAAATTCAGCCAAAAGGGGGAAATGTCAGTCATTTGCGATTTTCCAATGTTACTATGAGGCTTTTTATTAATAATAAACATGACAATATTGGGGATATTGGCCAAAAGACCCTGGCTGATTCCCAGTGGAACCCCATTCATTGGGGTAATACCAGTTTGACACCTGTATGGGCACTCAATGTAAAATTGACCAGTCAGATTACTATGACCACACAACGGACCTTGAGGCAATCTTTGAAAGGCACTCCCCCAACACCAACAGAGTCCTTCAATGAACTTATTCAGGGACCCCCCTTTTAGAGGCTTGGCAGGGGTCCCCCAAGTTGCAAGAAATTTATCAGATGGGGATTGGCTCAAGTTCATAAAAATGTGACCTCATGGGTACAATTTGGCTAATCAGAATTCCTCTTCTTTTGTTCCGCTACCCTGAAGTGATTCCTGAGTTGTTATATGCTATTTCTTCATAATTCCTAATTCAGACTAGGTTAAGCTATTCCAAAACATACCCCAAATTCTCCTTGACCCTCAAAATACTTTGAATACTAAATGGTCAATGTCAAGGGGGGTCGTTTTCTCACTTTTATTGCACCAATAATAAAAATTATTGTCATGATTTTGATATTACTGGACAATAAGTTTAAAACCACAAGTGCAGATTGGAAAGAATCCGCTGAACATGATATAATTTATGATTATTTGAGTGCCTCAAGATGAGACAATATTAGGATATAATAGGTTATTATTGGATTGCCTCTAAATAAGGCGATAGGGTGATGTTGACATTCATCAAATATGAATTAACTTGTATCCAATTAGGGCGATAGAGAGCTAAAGAATAACAAGCCAAAATCGAGGAGAATTGGCGGAATGGAATAGTCCAAGCTATTAGAGTGGTATCATTTGAAGCTGCTATATATAAGCTAGATGGGCGATTAAAGAGAGAATGATTTTTGCAATAGTTAGAGAGAGTAAGCGGACTAGGAAGGATTGCTCAGATTATTGTATTACAATAAAAGAAGTGTTTTCAGGGAAACTGCTCCCTTTTGTTATATTTATTGTTTTAGTGTGTTATGAGGGACTGACAACCTTCATAT